>CAHIKZ030000740.1:472500-555000 GCA_903632075.3 Acanthosepion pharaonis
AGGAATCAGGAGAGCCGAGTTCGAATTCCAGTCGAATCCATTACATTCACTTACGTGCGAATACTCTTGGGAAAAATATGAATCCTCTTCTTCTCTCCCCATCTATGGGTAAATGGCGGGACAGACCAGGTTCTATAGCCTGGCAACTGGAGAAAAAAATGCGGAAAAAAATCTACCTTGTCAGTCATGTATCGAATTCCTCAATCCGAGCCACTATCCATTCCATACATGCAGTTTCGTTGTGGAGGTATTAAAATAAACACGCCAATTCTTGCCCGCGGTAACAAGAGATCGTGGGTCATTTTTTAGATCAGCTGCCAATTTGACGATATCGAACTGATCAGACAGAGAGCCGAGTTTTTTTTACCAGGTTTTCAGATAAAACGTTTAGCAAACTTGACACCATTTGTCGTAAGAATCACTGAAATCCATATGAGTAATTCAGCTAGAAAGAGAACAGGTTAAAATTGTTTTGTGCCAGCCCCACTGTCTTCCCGAAAGAGCAATAGTGAGAAGAAAAAAGATCAATCGAGCCTTCAGTAACGGTACCAACAGTCATGCTCTGGCTTCCATTTTCAAAGCCCAATCAAGAACCATCAAAGAGAACGGTGAATATGTTTACAAAGAGATAAAAAATGGATATGGTGGTCACAAATAAAAGATGGATCATCATCTTAATTTAGAACTAAAGAGATCAATTAGAAAAGATCCAACTCAATCCATAAGTTGTTTGGCCGGTAAGGGAGGACTTTCAGGTATTATAGTTCAAAGAGCAGTGAAAAAAAGACTTGAAAATGAAATCGTGTGTGAAACCTGCGAGGGAAATTGTTACTCTAGGACAGAAAAAGGTTAGAGAAGGCGATCATCTTGAATAAGTTGGAAAATAACCCTGGAACAACACACACACGCGCGCGCACTCACACACACGCGCGCGCGCGCGCACACACACACACACACACACACACACACACACACACACACACACACACACACATATATATATATATATATATATATATATATGAACTTTATTTCAATCCTTCATAAGCTTCCGATCCTTAGCTGTGATTAATTAATGATGATAGCATTTTCGTTTATAGTCGATTGCATCACAATTCTTCCGTTAAGCTTGGGGAGTAAATATACATTCTTATTGCTCAAAGTAGAGTTGAATAGTTTTATAAAAATCTTGAAGAATTCCAGTAATATATCTTTAATCATTTCTAAGATACAACGGTTCAAATTTTTTCTAACAACTGAACCATTTTGCTTTTACACGATTTGGACAATTTTGCTGTTACACTCGGTATATATTTGCACACATTTAAATCCTCGTTTATTTTTAGCCGCTCGGAACGAGAAATTGGTCAGTTGAGTTCGAATAACAATTGTTGTGGATTCCGAGATGAAATTCGGTCTCCAATGAATGACAAACGCAGGAATGAAATATAAAAAAATAAATGTATTTACACAATAATACAATTGGTAATACGGTTAGTAGATCCAGAAACGCGGTTAGTAGCAATAATAATATATATACAGTCTCGAAGTAGGACTTCCTTAGAGTCTACGTGCTTGTAACTATGACTTCTACAAGCGGTTACCTCACACTATTACTCTACCTCCAACTTAATCACAATCTCTGCTCTCACTACTCTGACTGACTCTCGGTATTTAACGGCAGCAGTCCAAGTACACACTGGTCGATTCCACTTGTATGAAAAAGGGGTGGACGCCATAACAGCAATCGAGTCTGTTGCATTGACTTTCGTGCAAATACGCTTAGGAAAACTATGAATCCACCTCTTCTCCCTCAGATGTGGGTTAAATTACATACATTTTGAACCAATCAAGGAGAAAGATAACTGGAAGAAGGAATTCCTCAAACTAAGTAGATGGAACCTGTTGGTATGAGAAAATGTCGTCGTGTAACGGATGAAAAAAAATCCCTTCCGCAGAGAAAACAGGTTGTGCGTTAGGCGTAGTATAAATTACTTCATATCTGGAACAATTCGATTACAGAAACGTCACCAGAGGCTTTATGTTCCAGGTGGTGCCAGACACACAACCAACTCTTATACATGAAAGTTTACACAATCATCGGTGCTTACACTTCACACAGAGAAAAACCATGTTTATATATAGATGCCTAAACATATATATTGAACCAAACGTACACACAAATCAACCAATGTGTCATAATTTGTAACGTTCTTTGTTTTCTTATTTTCTTTTAACATATTAGAAATTCTAGACATGTCTGCAACGATTTTGGAACCAAAAACAGTCTGCAATGTTTAGTTCAATTTATCGGTAACAAATGGTGGTCAGACGACTAAATTTCATCGTATTTTTTTTTACTTTTTTGTTGTTATTTGTTTTTCTTGTGATTTTTTTTTGTAGCAACGAACAACTGTCGGTGTCTGTTAAATAAAATTACGTCCTGGACAAGACACAATCGACATTCTCTGTCTTTAATCATTTCGGATAATACTTGACTGGAAATTTGGATTTTCGTATGATTTATCTTTAAAAATATCCGTCAACATGCAAGATGGGTTCTGCATTGCCGCTTAAGGGCGGTCATTTATTTCTTTTGAACTAAACTCATTGCTTTCTTTTTATACAATTTATAAACTAATTATGCATCTTCATGTGTTCACCAAGATTTCCTTTTCAGTTATGAGAGAACTGTACAGTAATGCAACTCGTTGTTGAAATATTTAAATGATTTATCTCCTAGCAAGGTGATAAAGCCACTAAGACGCATATAATTTCTGAAAGAGAAAAACCGAGAAAAAGTTGTTAAGGACAATAAAAGACAAGGACTCAAAGAGACAGAAGATGACGATTGATGATGCATTTATATTTTTGAAGATCGCAGTTGACAGGAAAGCAAGAAGCCAATGCGAATTTGGCCGCATCCACTGAAATCGGAGAATGCATGTCAGGAAATTAATACTCTGTGTTTGGTTAGCATTGGAGTTTGTCAGCTATTAAGAAGTACTTAATTTAAACGGAACAGTTGAAACGGGGGAGTATAGTTGACAATTAGAAACGTTGTGTGAAAATTTTCAGAAAGAGCTAGTTCAGAAGTTTTGAGATGTAACACTAAAACGCAGGAACACATATTGCCTGAGCCAGTCTTTCGCTAATTTTAACGTTGAATAATAAAAAAAAAAAAAATGCCACAAGCCGAAGTAAACGTTTGTAAAACAAGATTTATAGCATCGCATCCCGGGAAACATAAATAATTATTTTACAGGATTCGCTAACCTAGCAGGGGGTTACTGGAGAAATACCGAGTACATTATGTATGCACATTGATTCGATAAGAAGATGGTAATCAATACATATAGTAAGTTTATAAATATAGTATAGATTTATCAATAAATATGTCTAATTTGAGTGTTGCATACCATCTTTCTGATATTTCAGTGGAATCAAATTAGATTTGAGAAATTAATTTTTGTCATAAAAATTTGTCCGATTTTTTTTCCGTACGAGAACTACCAGAGAGAGTTCTAATTGAGCAGTTATGAGCAAAAACTCTCCAATGACGTTACTCAATCCGTAATATGACGCCATTGAGAGAGTTTGTATAATGTGTGTCTGTCGAATTCATAATGAATATGCACCGTGTTTTCCTAGAAACTAGGCAATATTCCCGCGTGAATTCTCCCAATAATAAGAAATCTTAGAAAAACCGAGGCGGCATGCAAAACGAGGTTCGACCTACTACTAGAAGTATATACCTAATAGGATAAGTTTTATATATATATATATATATATATATATATATACATGTGTGTATATATATGTATGTGTGTGTGTGTGTTTGTGTATGTATATATATATATATATATAATTATTTATTTAAAAATATGATTCCAACTCGCGGCATAAGAGGTCTCATGTTTCAAAACAAGAGCCGAAAACTTCAATATAATTATTTGAATTAAATTGAGTTAAAGTAAGCTATATTCCATCTTCAAGCGAAAGAAAAAAAAATTCGCTTGAAGAGGGAACAGAGCTTTCTTTAACTTATTATATTGAAGTTTTCGGCTCTTGTTTTGTAACATGAGACCTCTTATGTCGCGAGTTGGAATCATATTTTTAAATAAATAATTATATTTATGCTCTACTTTTGTATTGAGCACTATTTTAAAAAAATAATAACTAAAATACTAAGGAATTTTAGATCTACCTAACCAGTCCTTTCCTATTTTCTATATATTTTTCAAATATATATATATATATATATATATATATATATATATATATATATATATATATATATATAACTATGAACCTAAAAGAGCCAGGCAAACCAAACTAGGTTTCACCTACGCGAATCGTCAGGGTATGGCTAGTGTGCCGTGACGATTCGCCTAGGTGAAACCTGGGTAGGTTTGCCTGGCTCTTTAGGTTCACAGTTCGATTTGCTGTACTTAGCGTATTGAGCACTTTGCTTAGTTATTTTTACTTTACTCGTGTCGGAGGTTTTCTTTTTTGAACTCTGAGCTTAGATTTTGGTCGACGATTGTTTTCGCCTGAATTACATGTTCTTAGTTCTTTCTGTTTTTATTCCTTATTTTTCCTTGGGTATTAGTTTGTTCATTTACAAGCCAAAACACCCTTTTTTCCGGACGAGTATACTTACTTATATTTATAAGATTATTATCATTATTATATATATATATATATATATATATATATATATATATATATATATATATATATATATATATATATATATATATATAAGTTAAGCGTTATATTTATTGGATACACATATTTGAGTAGACAGTCATTTTATTTATTAAAGGCTATATTTATTTATTTACGTCTACTGGCCTGAATATTCGAGAAAACATATCCAAGAATAGATGCGCCCTCTCCCGGAACCTCTCCTAAAATATGGTTATTCAATTAATATAAACATATTTAGTGATAAAATTTGCCGGATTTATAATACATCCATTGCAACTTTGCATATGAGGCATGGTGGAGTAGTGGATACCGGCTCGGATTAGAGAGCCGAGTTCGAATTCCAGTCAAATCCGTTGCATTCTCTTACGTGCTAATACCCTTGCTAAAGCTATTAATCCTCTTCTCCTTCCAGCTATGAGAACCTTCATACTCTGGCGTCCATTTTCAAAGTCCAATCAAGAACCATCAAGAGACGGTGAATATGTTTACAAAGAGTGAACAGTAGAGATAAAAACTGGATCAGGTGGTCACAACTGAAAGAGGGATCATGATCTTAATTTAGAGCTAAAGAGATCAATTAGAAAAGATCCAACTCAATCCATAAGATGTTTGGCCAGTGTGGCGGGGGGCTTTCAGCTATTATAGTTCAAAGAGCAGTGAAAAAAGACTTGGAAATGAAATCGTGCGTGAAGCCTGCGAGGCAACTTATTATTCCAGGACAGAAAATTAAAAAGGTTAGAGGAGGCGATCACCTTGAAGAAGTTGGAAAATGACCCTGGACCAACACACACACACACACACACACACACACACACACACGCACACACACACACATATATATATATATATATATATATATATATCCCACCTTTCTCTTTTCCCCCCCTCCTAATTGTCTATGGTGTGTATATGTCACCACGAAATGTATCTTTATGCATTAGACATCTGTCGACTTTCTCTCTCTCCTCTTTTTAAATTCCCCACCCACATCTCCTAAAATTCTCTCTGTTAAGGTTTCATGTCCCTCCTCCTCATACTTACACTTTCTCTAAATTCTGTTTTGATTTCCGGAATTGTGTTTTTCTGTTTTCATTTTGAATTTATAGGTCTGATGATTTGGATCGCATTTACGATTCCAATGGAATAAATTATGACCATGGAATATTAGTGTTTAAGCCTTTTTATTATATCCTTACTCTGTCCTAGACATTGAGTTCTACCTGGATCCTTCCTCTTGGAATTTTTTTTTTTCTGAAAATATACATGTATGGGAATTTTTTATATATATTTTGCATATGTATGTATATTTTCCACTAATATTATCTATCTATCTATCTATCTATCTATCTATATATATATATATATATATACATATCATGATCAAGGATCATTCAAAGGGAGAAACTCGGAAAAAAGGGTTTGGTATCGACGCTTTCAACCTCGTCGGGAATCCGTTGAAAATGATTCCTGTTTTTAAACGCCCTCAACAGAGAGAATACTCGAAACGTTGAACGTGTTCCGGTCGGTAATGTAAGAGAATGGTTGAGAAGCGATGCCAGAATGGGAGGATCTGAGAATTCCACAGACTCACAGGACGCAGTTTGCTGCACTGCGACTTCTGACGTTTGGCAAAAGTAATATATCTCTGCTGAAAAGGAAGAGATTTCAGACTGTGGACAAAACTAATGATAATGCAGAGAGACAACTGATGGTAATCCAGAGTAGATTGCAATGTGTCTTGAAAACTGAAAGGACATTGACGTAAATATGTAATGTCTCAAGGGGAATAATTCGGAGGAGAAAAAGATTACTTTTTAGTTAGTAACTAGCAGCATGACCCGGCATACGCCGGTGACTGATTCAAATATCGTACGACTCATACAGCAATCGCTATCACTTGACTTAAAATATTTTTGCCCTTCCTTGCCTTTAAAGGAGTGCCCTTTGCCGTGCTAATGTTTTACATGCCTTACTTCTCGCCTAACTCACATTGCGACTTTTTTCTAAGCTCTATACTAAACATTAAATCCGTTACGAAAAAAGAACTAAACAAAATGAACACAAAACGATCAGCTTTAAAAAAAGGACTCGTAACTGGAAAAAACGAATGAAAAAAGAATGTTAACAACAAATACTTTTTCACACCGAACCCAGTTCTGCGGAATCAGAATCAACGTTGAGTTTAAGCAAGTGAATGAGTCAATTGGAGTAAAGTGCCATGCAGATTTAAATTTTTCCCACTAGTAACGAATGCAACAATCGATTTTTTTTGCATGCTAGCATTCTAGTTAACATTCGTGTCAGTCAGCTGTTGGCTCTCATGCTGGTCAATAGAATCTCTCTGCCTATTCGTGGCAGCCAGCTATAGGCTCCCACTCTGAGCAGTAGAAAATGGCCGCAAACTACATGAAAACTGCCGTAGAAGCATGAAAAAATCGATTATTCCCACTATCGATGGAAGTTGGGAAATGCAAAGTCGGTCTTGGCCTTGCCGCTAACTTGGAGTATGTGCATGTAAATTTTGGTGCAAATCTGTCGAAAATTACGGCAGTGCATTCGTTACACACACACACACACACACGCAGATCATGCCTTTTATAGATAGAGATAAGTCACTGAATTATTTGTGGATATACCTTGTATATTTTTGATGATATATATATTTGGAAGTGTGCTCGGAGCTGCCTACTTAAATTTTACTTTCCTTAACCAATTTTTCTTGCTTTTCTTTTGTTTTCCTTTTGATTTCGTTCGTTCATTGTGAATCAATAAATTTTGCAAATTATTGACGTCAGTTTCTTTTTTGTTTGGTTAATCAATAATATTTTGAAAAGAAATGAATACAAGTTGAAAAGACAAAATCCTGTGAATGGGAAGAAAGAATAGAAATTCTTCAATAAAAGAAAGAAACAAAGAAACAAAGAAACAATGACAAAAGAAAGAAATGGTAGAGAGAGACAGGGAGAAAAAGAAAAAATGATGGATGAATAAAAAAAGTTACATAGAGAAAGACAGAGAAAAAGAAGTAAAAAAATGTTATTTATAGAAAGACTACGATAGAAAGAGAGCTGTAGAAAGAAAAAAAAGATGAAAGATGAAAAGAAGGAGGTAAACAAATGATGGAAAAAGAAAGAAAAATGATGAATGATGTACTGAAAGAAAATCAAATATAGAGAAGGAAGGAAGAAAGAAAGAAAGAAACAAAGAACAAATGAAAAAAAGAATGAACAAAGGACAGAACGAAGGAAAACCGGGAATGAAAATATAGAGAAAGAAAAAGAAAATAAAGATAAAAGATTGAAAAAGAACAAAAAAACAAAAAAACGCGGAAACTAGGAAAAACAGAACGAAAGATGAGGAAAGAAATAAATTTTGGCAAATGAAATAACCAAGGAAGGAGAAAAAATAAATTATAGATAAAGAAAGAATTAAAACGAAAGAAAAATTGAGAAATATGGGTGAAGCTGAGAAAAGAAAGAAAGAATGAAATAAAGAAAGAAAGGAAGGAAAATTTAGAAAGAGAAAACAGATTTAAAAAAGAAACAAGAGAAAAATAGAAAAAGAAAGACGAGGAAAGGAAATATGAAGAAAGGAAGAAAAAATACAGAAGCAACGAGAAAAGACTGCGAAAAAAGGAAAACAAAGAAAGAGAAAGAACAAGAAAGAAAAGATTGAAAGAGAAAGAACAAGAAACAGATAAAAAGAGAAAGAAAAGATTAAGAAAGAAAGAGAAAAAGAAGAGAAAGAAAGGATTGCGAAAGAAAGAAAAAAGAAAAAAAAGACAATGAAAAGACTAAGAAAAACAGAGAAAAAAGAAGCGAAAGAAAAGACTTCAAGAGAAAGAGCAGGAGAATAAAAAATCGAGAAAAAAGGACAATAGAAAAAAAAGATTGAGAAAGAAAAAAGAAAGAACGAACAAGAGAAAAATGATTGCAAAAGAAGGAAAAAGAAATAAATAAATAGAAAAAGAAAGAGACATAAAAGATTGCAAAAGAAAGGACAAGAGAAAGAAAAGATTGAGAAAGGAAGATAAAAGAGAGATTCAGAGAACGAAAACTTTGAGAAAAAAGAAGAGAAAGAAAAAAATGCGAAAAAAAGAAAAAGAATGAACTCGAGAAAGAAAACCTTGCGAAAGAAAGAAAAAAAAAAGAAAGAACAAGAGAATGAAAATATTGAGAGAAGAAGAGGATAAAGAAGAGAAAGAAAAGATTACGAAAAAAAGAAATTCCGAGAGAATAAAAAGATAGAAACGGAAAGAAAAAAGCAAAAAAAAGCAAGAGTATGAATAATTAGAGAAAGAAAGAAAACAGTATGAACAAGAGAAAGAAAAGATTGAGAAAAAAGAAAGATAGACTTTAATAGAAAACAATTCCGTAAAAAAGAAAAAGAAATCTCAAGTGAATAAAAAGATAGAGAAAGAAAGAGCAAAGAAAAACAATAGAGAGAAAAGATGAAGAAATTAAGGAAAAAGAAAGAAAGAACAAAAGAAAGAAATGATTGCGAAAGAAAGAAAAAAGAAATAACAAGAGAAATAGAAGATTGCAAAAGAAAAAAAAGGAAAAACTAGAAAAGAAAATACTGAGATAAAAGGAAGCAAGAAAGAACAAAACGAAAAGACTGAGAAATAGAAAAAAAATAGTAAGAGAAAAATGGAGGATGAAAAATGTAAAGTAGAAAAAACATTTGAATAAAAATAAGAAAAAGAAAAGAAAAAGAAAAGAAAAAGAAAAGAAAGATAAAAGAAAAAAAGAAAGTTAAAAGAAAGAGGGGAAAAATGGGAAAACAACAAACTCCTTACCTTTTCGTGACGCGTGGAAACTGTCGTGTGTTCGGACATGCTGCACATCATCGATCAGTAAGCTGTTCGATAGAATATCACTTCGTAGATTGATTTTCTCGATAGCTGACCGGAAGGCCAGTTCCTGTGCCTCATTCTCCTCTTCAAATAGTGCACCTGCAAGAGACATAAACACAAGACGTTTGAATCTATTTTCCAAACGAAGACTTCGAGCGATGTCAGGATGATCGCACAATAGTTATGGATATTAGCTTCGGGCTAATATTCAGACACTGACTTCTTCAAATCGAAAAAGACAAAGAACACGTTGAATGAGATATTGCACAATAGTTTGGAGTCGTTTACAAAGCAACTGACAGAGATGGGTAAAAGAGGCTAGAGTTTGACCGCGACCAGCTTGTGTCAAAGGTCAAACAAAACTGTGTAACTATTTAAACTATTTACATTGTTCGGACTGTTATCTTCATCTTTATTGCTATATTCATGATGTTTCGGTCGTTTTATAGCCCGGCCTTCTTCATGTGATATTAGCTGGAATTTCGAACCGAACTGGAACCACGGGGGTACATTGTTCAAAATCCACTTAACATGTCTCTGGATATCTTAGTTTCATCTAATTCCTTTTGGTAAATCAATTCTCCAAGACTTTCTTCCCTCTGCTGTTGTCAGGCATTGAACTCACAACACCTTGGGGTCTAAGTCACTTTTTGGATTACTTCAACCAAGATTGTTATCCACTGTGGCCATGTGAATATCGCAATAAAAATGAAGACAACAGTCCGAACAATGTAAATAGTTACATTACCATATCTCAAAAATATAGACAAAACTGTAAATAATTTATAAACGTCTGATATGAATATACATTTATTAAGCCCAGTTGAAAAGTGACACATTGAAATCGTGAAATGTCTTCAAAAAGCAAAGTATTAAGAAAGAGGAACATTTCGCTAGAAACAAAGGAAAGAGTACTGAACAGTTATGTTATATCAATCCCCTTGTATGGCAGTGAATGCAGGACAGTTGAAGAAGAGGATTGTGTTTCTGTGTTTCCGTGTTTCTACAGAAGGATGCTGAGAATATCATGGACTGTAAATGTGAGCAACATTGAAGTTGGAATGGGATGTTTTTCCACATTGAACGCATTTTTCCAAACCTGACTACTTCAGACTTTTCACTTCTTTTGATGCCTGCAACATGTTGATTCTGGTCAGCAGTTTCAATAATCAATATATCGAACATTTCTCCGATAAAAAACTGGGATTTTCCTTACCTCCTATACTTAATGTCTTAGAAGTGTTTAAGGATTATTAGTTTAGCACAATGTTGGTTCTAGGAACATTCTCCATAAATATTTTTGTCGTAGGAAAACTCGCCCCAGGAATTTTCGCCGTAGAAAACTTTGCCGTATACGATTTTTTTTTGGCCTTAAGACAATTTCGGCGCATTTTTTTTTTAAATATGCGATGTACTTTGTTATCAAATATATCTAGCTCACGCTATTGTTACTTCGATTTAAACATTTTAATAAGCGAAGTTATAGGATCAAAATCCTATATCATTCAACCTCATCAGTGAGGAGCGCAAATTTCATATTTCAGACTTAACGTCAAACTTTCTGTTAACATAATAATCTGCCAATAATTCTCACTGAAGCAATATATATTATTTCAAACAAGCTTACAACTTGAATAAGCAACCAACTTTTTTAAAGAAATATTTCCTTTCTTAATTTCTTTTCTGAAGTTTGACCCTCTAAAAAAGATATCCATATATACTTGATAACAAGGTACTTCGCATATTAAATTGAACATTACTCCAAAAGGGACGTTCAAGATAAGGGTATCGAAAAAAAAAAAAAAACTGCGACGAAATTGTCTTACGGCAAAAATCCTAACGACGAAGTTTACTCCGCCGAAAATTCCGACGCCGAAAATTCCTGAGGCGAATTTTCCTACGGCAAATATGTTTACGGTGAATGTTCCGGATACGCACAAAGTCAGATGTGCGGTGTGACCAGTTTAGATTATCTTAATCCATTAGTACTAATTAATACTGAACAGTAATATTTTGCAATATTAGTATATTAAATACTTTTCAAAAGCGAAAAGAGTAGTCATATTTTATACTTTATTGAAATCAATTGCTCTCCAGTCGAATATACATGCATAATTTAATGATCTTATAGTCTGTATAAAACAGATAAATAAAATTATATTAAATGATCTTATAGTCTGTATAAAACAGATAAATAAAATTATATTAAATGATCTTATAGTCTGTATAAAACAGATAAATAAAATTATATTAAATGATCTTATAGTCTGTATAAAACAGATAAATAAAATTATATTAAATGATCTTATAGTGTGTAAAGAACAGATAAATAAAATTTGATTTAATGATCTTATAATTTATATAAAACTTACAAATAACATTTGATTTAATCATTTTATAATCTTTATAAAATAATTATACAAACACACTCGATAAGTACTCAATCTGAGACTGGCCTTATGAGAAAGCAACAGACTTTTTTTTTAAATTTATTCTCTGGCACTAAATCGACGTGACCAAGTCTGTGCCAAATATGCGTGTCAGGTTTTGGCTGAGTGAAGCAGAATTATTTTTATCGATATTTCATTTGGAAATAGCAATAGATTTCTTTTATATTTTTCTTATTTCGGATTGTATTAATTCTCAAATGCTGCAATAGTTTTTTTGTTCACTAAATTCCGTAATTAGGTTATAAAAGAAATTACATTCTGAATTAGCCAGAATCTTAGGAAAAGAAAGCAGACAATGAATAAGAGGATCGTGTTTTGCACTTTGGGTCTTCGTCTAACATGCTTGAATTTTATTTAGTGCCAGTATTTGGAATTTGAAAGAGATTATAATTCTTTCCACGTTCATTGGACGACAAACGGACACTAAGTGACTTGGAATGGGCTATTGGCTGATTTGAAAACAGATGAGCATTTGTCATTGGTCTAACCTTTCTGGTGCCAAAACGTGTCTAGTTTACAAAATTGCTTTTAATTCCGACTTTGTTTAAAAAGAAAAAAAGAAAACGAAACTAAAAGAATGATAAGGAAGCCAAACAGCTTCATAGATATATATATATATATATTTTTTACTTATGGCTTCGTTGCCTTTATTTTTCGGAAATGAAATAAAATGTAAGAGAAATCAAATATTCCGTTAGATACAAACAAGAAATTAATTTACAGTCAGACAAACGGATGCAAGAAAATCATTATGGCAAGATATTTAACGGATAACCTCGTTTTCGAATCTATCTGCTACAGAGACGTGTTGGATGAACGTGTAGAATGTAGTATCATATATGCTCTCGTATCATGCGAACATTTTGAAGACCTAATTTTGAAGCTAATTTAACTACAATAAATGGATATATAGTTTGGTCAACGGCGTAGCCAGGACCAACAGTAAATAAACTAATTTTACATCTCATGTATGATGCAACCCTCTTAAAATTAACTTCAAAATTAGGTCTTCAAATGTTGCATGATACGCGACTATATAGAGTACTTCTTAAATTATTCGTGCATTGGATTATCTGTATCTTCGATTATTTTAAACGAACAGAAAATCTGAAGTTATCCGATCATGTTTCAGTCATCCAAACGAAACTCATTCTAATATTTCATCTCAGGCTAATATTCAAAGAATTTAGAAAACCATTCTCCAAATTTGATAAAAACATTGATAAAATCAGTTCAGTTAACTATTGTCAATTCCATGTTTCATTACGACAGCTTAGTTATGTGGGATTGTCGAATTACACAATAATACATCAATGGGTAAACATTCCCTGACAGGAGAGTAGCTGATTATCTGGATTAACTTTTTACCACGAGTCTCGTTTTATTATACCTCATAATTTTACTCTTTCAAATTGAAATGGCCGAAAGCAAACGAAAACAGACACTTTTTCATAACGAATAAACGGCGTAAAACCTTCATGAAACATTTTGAAAATTCTATTTGATCATATAAATGCTTTATTCTGTCAGAAAATTACTTTTTCTTGGTTTGATCTTCAAATACTTAAAATAAAAACACCAACAATTACCATAAGAGTATTTATAGAAAAAGCCCAGAATGGCAACATTATGGTGATGGTAAAGTGACGGAAGACAAGCCTCTAGATCAAGACTGATAATATTGCTGATTTTTATTTTTATTTTATCAAGGAGCTCAAGGTAAATAGGAAGGACACGGAAGCATATATGGCAGCAATATTCTAAGAATGGACGAATAGTAGAGTTATAGATGTGTAAGATAGATTTGGGAGAGAAGAACTGTCCTGCTCGACAGAGTGAGCCGATATTTTTAGCAGCTGATCTAGCATGGATTCAATATAGTCTTTCCACTTCATGTCGGCTGAGAACGTTAACCCGAGAAGGCACTTTCCTAGAGGTTAGTATCAGTCATGTCGATATAAGGCCGAGAGGATTTCTCAGATTATTAATGGAGAGAAGTTTAGTTTTGGAGGCGTTCAAATCTATATGAGCTCTTCCCTATGGCACCTAAAGTTTTTTGAATTTAAGCGGAGTGCCATAATGGCGTCGAGATCTCTTCAATTTACAACTGAGCTGGCCAGATGTAGCCGTACATTCTATGCTAACAGTTTATTTTCTCATACTTCTTGCTTGTGGAACTCCCTTCCGGCTCCATCTTTTTCCGACAACTTTAATCTTCAAAAATTTAAATGCAGTGTCAATCGCTACCTACTGTCCTTCTAATTACTATTGTCTGTGTCCGCTCATTAGGAATGTTTCTGTTCCTAATTCTTCCGCACCCATTATCTCCTTCTGTCTTAGTGGCTTTATTGCCTTGTTTTAATGTATTAAAAAAAAAGAAACTCATAACTCTCGAGAGGGACTTGGAATATTATGAATGGGAACGGCTTGGTCACTGGACGTAATGAGGGAGAACGGCATTGAGGACAACTTAGTTAATGGGTTTGCATGATTGGTCAGTGAAGAATTAAACGTTTTATAGAGTGACAAGAGATAGGAAGTTGTGAAGAGCCACGATCCCCAACGTCCTAATGCGAAACTTTAAAAAACAGATTATAAATTTTCTGAAACAATTCATAAATCGAATATAGACGAGTAGTGAAGAAAGCAGTAGTATGCCAGCAATATCACTGGGAATTTTTGCAAGGACGATGAAAATTAAGGTGTCATACGCTTATTTAGTAATATAACGGCATCCTTAGCAGAGGCCAATTTTCTCTTAACCTGTTCAAGTAGAAATCGCGCATCTTTTCAATTGTACGAGGTCACGTTAAAGACGAGATTTCATCCTCGTTTTTCATCCGTGATTTCGTAACTTTCTTTTATTTTGAGTTTCTAATTTGAGACGAGGATGTTTCGTATTCTGACTTCACTTAGATACGCACTTTGCAAATTGTTACTGATAAATGCGCACAGCAAATAAACAAAGTAAAAAAACAAAATAGGAACATAAATATTATATGTTTTATTTCTTTTCTTCTTTATCTTTCTGTCTTTCTATTTCTCACTGGCTCTCTGTTGCGGCTTGAGATTGGAAATGTATCTTGAAGAATTTGTCTGTCATGAAGCGAGTTATTTTACACGTCTCAGAAATGGAAGGCTGTTATTTTTAGTGAAGTACTTCAAATGATTGATTTTCCCATTATGAGTGTCTCTGGAATTTGTCATGTGTTCGCTGCGCAATCTATCTATCTATCTATCTATCTATCTATCTATCTATCTATCTCTATCTATCTATCTTTTTATTTAAATTACTTTTCCATTTACTTCACAGTTTGGTTATCTATCTATCTATCTATCTATCTATCTATCTATCTATCTATCACATCTATCTATCTATCTATCTATCTATCTATCTATCTATCTATCACATTCTCTTCATATCTATCTTTTACAGTTTGTTCATATCTATCTATCTATCTATCTATCTATCTATCTATCTATCACATTCTGTTCATATCTATCTATCTATCTATCTATATATCACAGTCTGATCATATCTATCAATCTATCTATCACATTCTCTTCATATGTATCTTTTACAGTTTGTTCATATCTATCTATCTATCTATCTATCTATCTATCTATCACATTCTGTTCATATCTATCTATCTATCTATCTATCACAGTCTGTTCATATCTATCTTTCAGTTTGTTCATATCTACCTATCTATCTATCTATCTATCTATCTATCTATCTATCTATCTGTTTCTTGAGATATCTGCATGGTTCTCGCTCTCAGATATACTGAATGGTTTTAGCCAAGATGCAATCTGAACAGTTAGCTCTTTCTCGTTTTGAGGATTGCCACATTACAGTCACCTGTCAGGCTCCGGTATTCATTACATTCATCTACTTGTAGAAAGTACCGTTTCCTACATAGCATAAATATACAATTATTATGGATGCAGTAATAATTCTTTTATCTCCAGCAAGTAGAGATAATGTTTAAATCCGATGAAAATAAAAGAAGCTTGGAATATCAGTCACTAAAGCATTCTTAGAAGGTCTCTTGAGTAAATAGGCGGGTTTATTTCTTCACAGATTCCTATTCTTTTATATAACTTACCATGTTTTCTTTGGAAGCACAATGGAATGGTTCCCTGTTGCACTTTTTACGATTGTCTTACACTAGCTGTCATTCAAGGTGAGAGTGCTATGTCATATTCTGCTGTTTAACCCATAGATTTAGGTGGAAAAGATGGATTCATTTCTTTCCCAAATGCATTATTAAACGAGGCAGACGAGGCTAGAATTTGAACATACAGTGCTTTTCGATAAAAGTGACTCACCTTATCCTTTGAATTTAGTTCAACTTTCGATTCATCGGAGAAGAGAACATCCTTCCAGTCTTCTACGGTGAATTTTTTGTAATAGTGAGCCTATTCAATTCTCTTGGCTTTGTTGGCTTTGCTTATCAACGGCTTAAACCTTCGTGTGTAAGATTTGTAGCCTTGTTCTAACTAGATTTGTAACCTTGTTCTGACGGACTGTTGAAAGGCAAGACTAACACCTTGCTCTTCGCTTAGACTGGCTCCAATTTGCTGGTTAGTTATAGTCCTATTCTTCGCAACTTCTCTCTTGATTACCCTGCCAGTTCTATCATCAATCTCTTTCTTTCGTCCCCTTGTTTCCTTCCTTGGAGCAGGAGTAGCATTATTATGTGCCTTAAGCCCTCGAGAGCCAGTTAATTGCGAGGTTATAGCAATTACTGCAATTTCTGTCGTAGGCTTGCCTGCTTTTGAGAGGGCAATAATAGATGCCTTAATTGGTTCTGATGCGTCTTTGTACTCTTTCATCTGGTTAGTGACTTGAGTGGCTATTTCAAGCTGTTTTTATACTGTATGAGGCTTTCTGGAATATTCTGGAATATTCTAGATTTAATTTAAGCTGTTCTAGAATTCTCTAGAATATTATTCTGAGTGTATTGTAAAATAGTTTTCAATATTTTGTCAAAAGTTCTTTAAATTTACAAGTTTAATCATTAGAATGCGATATTTGAGTTACTTTTTTTGCACAGAGTTTTTTCCTGAATCTCATTTATATCCAAAATTTTAATTATCAATAGAATACCTTAGGGTGAATAAACTTTTTTCCTAGGTGGTCGGGAAGAGGTCTTTATATTAGTAAGATTAAAAATTATTTTAACCCCAAAACAATAGGCAAAAAATATTTTTATTAAAAAAAAATCAGGTGAGTCACTTTTATTGAACAGCACTGTAGTTTGTCGAAAGGAGAAACGCTGGTAAAGGGGCATAAGGGATAGGAAGTTGTGAAGAGCCGTGATCACCCACGTACTTAAGGGACACGGCAAAGAGGAGAAAAACAATTGTTTTTTCTTTTGATTTGGCTCATGTTTTTTGCAGGATAATGAAAACTGAGCTAAAATGGATAGGAAGTTGTGAAGAGCCATGATCACCCACGTACTTAAGAGATACGGCAAATAGAAGAAGAATTTGTTTTCAGTTTGATTTAACGCATGTTTTCGCAGAATTATCTGATCAAGATGCATTATTAAGCGCCACGATAAATACTAACTGCATTAAAAGAGGATCGGACTTGTTGCTCTTTGAATGTTGTTGTTGACTGATATCGCTTTTTGCTTCGTTACTGTAGGTTCTGTAAAGAAAATAGATTAAAAAAAATTCTTCATCCCCTTGTTGACTTGCAATCGAATGAAAGATGACACGCCAATCCTTTTTGCCGATCGATTCAACTGTTTCTTTTTATCGACCCTACGAAGATGAAAGCCTATAAATGTAAGACGGTAACCATTGGCATGGTGATTGATACTCACTCAATAGGCATAGCCTTCCATCTCAGTGTTCAACTAAATGCCTCAAGAGAGTTTGTATCATACAGGAAGGTCAAAGAGTGCGTCTTTCCATCCTAGATTAATCTAACGCTGCTCTCAATATGACGTTGACTAGTTGACGTGTTGTCAATAGAAGATACGTTAATACGTTTAAGACGTTCAAATCTCGTAATTTCACGGATTTTTGAAATTGTATTATTATTATTATTGATAATAATTATGAATAAATATTATTTAACTCAGACTCGACATTAAATAAAGACGTATTTGTTAGGAAGATGAAAAAAGGAAAAACCTTCAAAATGTTCAGAATGTTACTTGCTTCATGAAAACGTGGAGGTGGTATCCTGTGGTTTTTAAAAAGTTGCTATGATATATATATATATATATATATATATATATATATATATATATATATATATTAAAAATTGGACAAAGTCCGACAATTTTTATGTTTAACATTCTTTTTATAGATACAAGTATTTAAGTAAATGCTCTGTTTATAATAACATTTACCGGCCTGAATGTCCGAGAAATTTTTATAGAAAATATTCGTCCTTTGACAGAATTCGAACCTGCATCCTATACGGAACCGTCATTTACGCTGACGTGCCTTAACCGAACGCTCCTTTGTGGCCGAGTCGGTTAAGACACGTCAGCGTAAATGACGGTTCCGTATAGGATGCAGGTTCGAATTCTGTCAATTTCTCGGACATTCAGGCCGGTAAATGTTATTTAATACTGTTTATTATAAACAGAGCGTTTACTTAAATACTTGTATCTATAAAAAGAATGTTAAACATAAAAATGTCTTTTATATATATATATATATATATATATATAGGTCTGATGAATCGGATCGTATTTACTTTCCAATGGAATAAATTATGACCATGGAATATTAGTGTTTAAGCCTTTTTATTATATTCTTACTCTGTCCTGGACATTGAGTTCTACCTGGATTCTATCCTCTTGAATTTTTTTATTAAAAAATATACATGTATGTGTATGCACCTATGTATATATATTTATATATTTGACATATGTATGTGTATATTTACCACTAATATTATCTATCTATCTATATATATTATATTATATTTTATATTATATATTATATTATATTTTACATTATACTATATATATTATATATTATTATATATTATATTATTATATTATATATATTATATATTATTATATATATTATTATATATATTATATATTATTATACATATATTATATTACAGTGGAAACCGGATATAAGAGACCCGGATATAAGAGAAACTCAGATATAAGAGAGATTTTCTCTCTTCCCAAATTAGAGCCTGTGTTAATGCATATAAAATAGACCAAACCCGGATATAAGAGAAACCCGGATATAAGAGACTTCTTCTCCGGTCCCGACAACTCTCTTATATCCGGGTTACACTATATATATATATTATATATAATAATATATAATTATATTATATACATATATATTATATTATATATTATACTTTTATATATATATTATATATTATACATTATATATATTATATACATATATATTACATTATTATATATATATTTATATTACTATATATATATTTTTAAAAAGTTGCTATTATATATATATATATATATATATATATATATATATATATACAATATTTTAATTTCCGCTTTTCTTTTTGTTTTCAAAAGCACATTCTAAGGCATTTAAATTATCCTACACTTGACCCAGTAAAAAAAGTGGTAAATTTAGAAACAAATTTATTTAGCTATCATGATTCATGAACCAACTGAAAAAAATCATCGTCGATGTTCGAAATGTTTGCCTGAATGTTCAACACAAAGTTGCAAGCGTGATAACTAGGAAGCCGTTGCTTTGAGGATAGTGTTAAGAAGAATTTCATTTCAAGTTTCAGTTACGTTCCATTTTAATGAATCAATATCGACGATGTCACGACGACGGGTTTGCAATTTATTTAGGAATATACTCCTGATACCGTAATTCATAACATTCAGATCTTGGCTTTTAGAGGGTCCCTGAAATGGAGTCAATTAGATCTGGTGTATATTCTCAAGAATAAATATGAGTCTTTTTTACTGGGCACCCTGTATGTCCAGATCTTTTATAAACAATTCTGTGTGTTAACTTTTCTTTGAAGCAAGCCTATGTTAATGTCTCGTTAAACTAGAATTATGCGACATGGAGTCATAATAATAAAATTTGGATTTGGCCGAGTTCGAATTCCAGTCGAATCCATTGCATTCACTTACGTGTTAATACCCTTGGGAAAAGGTATGAATCATCTTATTCTCCCTCCAGCTATGGGTAAATAGCAGGACGGACCGGGTTTTATAGCCTTGAATGGCAACTAGTCTACCGCAGAAAAAAATGGCAACCTGTTGCGGGAAGAAAATCTGTCTCGTTAGTCATGTATCGAAAGATACATGATCGCCTAAGCGTGTATCTCGCATGGGGCATGACTGGCTGAATAATAAAATGTCTTAAATATACATAGAAACATTATTGCATTTTTATGTTTCGTAGAAACAGGAACATAAAGACAATTTTATAGTGATTTTCCAAGCGTAACTTATATGTGGCACAAGGCCGAAAGTATGGGGCACTCAGTGATGATCTAACTCACTACTCAGTCGTTATTGTTCTAGCGAGACAAGCTTGCTAACCATTACACCGCCTCAAGGTGCCCAAATGATTTTCTAAGCGTAGCTTAGATGTGGCACAAGGCCGAAAGTATGGGGCACCTAGTGAGGATCAAACTCCCTTTTCAGCTGTAACTGATATAGCGAGACAAGCTTGCTAACCATTACAGTACACTGACGCACATAAATATGCAGAAGAGTACTTATGACGTGGTGTAATGGTTAACAAGCTGGTCTCGCTAAATCAATTACGACTGAGGAGAGCATTCGATACTTACTAGGTGCTCCACACTTTCGGCCTTGTGCCATATCAAAGATACGCTTAGAAAATCAATAAGCACTTCGTCGTGGTATATCACTTACCAAGCTTGTCTCGCTAGATCAGTTAGGACTGAGTAGTAAGTTTGATCCTTACTGTGGGCCCCACAATTTTGACCTTGTGCCATATCTAAGCTACGCTAGGAGATCATTGGGCATTTCGATATGGTGTAATGGTGATCAAGTTTATCACGCTCGAACAATTACGACCGAATAGTGAGTTCGGTCCTCACTGGGGATCCCGTATTTTCGGCTTTGTGGCAAATCTGATCTATGCAAATCATGATAACGATTCATAATTGTATATTAAATGTGGTTTGTTTTTACACTACGTTCTTGCTCCGGGTGTTTCCGAATATACAGGAAATCGACTAATAGATGAATACGGTATCTTATGTAAATTAGATTCTCGATTGGGTCAATCATTTCCTACATAAAACCTGCATTTGTATTGAAAGCCCCGAAAACAAAAAAATTTCCATCAAGGAAAATAAACGTCCTTACTGACAGTGACCTTGAGAGCTGTAACGCTAACCAGACACGACTTGCTACATGACTACAATCACGATTTATTGTTGATTCTGCCGGCAGGTGTCGCTGCCGATTTGTGCCTGTGTTCATCAATTAATCTTGAAGCCGTGGGAGAGTTGAAGGAAAAAAGTGGTGGGGGGAGGCTAGCGAGACTTCGTTTAATTCGACGCTTATCTATTGTTGAGTGCATCGGCTGGCGGCGAAAGCACAAATCTTAAGCACGCATCTCCTTATCAAGTGATTGATCATTCTTGGGCAGGAAAACCTTCTTTCTGTTCGTCACCTTCTTGCAAACACACCGCCAACGTTCGAACGTTTGTCTTTTTACGAAGTGCTTTACATCAATGCACACACTTTCCGATACTTACAGAGCAATTGAACGGCACTTGTAAAACTTTTATCCTGCTCACGAGTTCGATTGACTGAATATAACGATGGGTACAACATGTGTATACATACATCGTGCATAGATATCTGAATATATATATATATATATATATATATATATATATATATATATGCTTTGCGTGTGTGTAAATATATATATATATATATATATATATGCTTGCGTGTAAATATATATATATATATATATATATATATGCTTGCGTGTGTGTAAATATATATATATATGCTTGCGTGTGTGTAAATATATATATATATATATATATACATATGTATGTGTGTGTGCTTGCGTGTGTGTAAATTGTTTTCACATCGTGTGTATGTATGAAGGAAGAAAATGAATAAAAAGACAAAAGGAAAAACTATTCTTAATCGATACGTTTCGTCCTCTGAGGGACTTTAGCAAGGCATTTTTTTTGTATATATATATATATATATATATATATATATATATCTTTTATATGTATATATATGCAACATATTTTGATTTAAGTATGTTTGGTTAAATAATTTAAACGTATTATGTCTGTTTATTTTAGTTTTAATCCTTTCAAGTCCATGAATTTATTTCTTTGTGGCTGTAGAAAACTGATCAAGAAAAATACCAAAATATTCTTTCAAATTTCATCTGAGGCAATTTTCAGGAGTTTGCATATCTATGGATGAGTTGTGTGTTAACAGTAAATTTAAAATATTTTTTTAACTCTATGCAAAAGAGGTAACTTATATGATATTTTTAAAAGTTGTTTTTTTTTAATATTTAAAAATTTTGAATTGTATTTTAATTTAGTATTTTTATATAATCCTTTGCTGCTACAAACATTTAAGAACTTTGTTGTTATACTCGTTGTGGATTTTATGTATTTTTGCCAGCAATTCTCTTATATAAAAAGCTACTCAATATCAGGGATAGAGCGTATTATATGTATGTAAATATGGATGTATGCAAATATGGCCTGACGATTGTGTTTAGCATGAAACAGACTGTCGCCACTGGGTGTTAACTTCAATGTTCACTTTTATCTATCTATCTATCTATCTATATACATATATATATATATATATATATATATATATATCTCGGCAAATTGAATATAGAAATCAACACTGCATGATCGCTGTCAATTTCACGTAATGAGTTACATTAGACTGTTCTCTTTTGGTCTGCACATCTCTACCGCTACATTTCTCTCTTCCTCTTTCTATCTTTCTCACTATCACTCTCTCTCTCACTCTCTCTCTCTCTCTCATTCTTTCAGTCTCTCTGGATTACGGACACAAGGCCTAGAAACATTGGTTCTCGTACGATCATCAAAGTTAAATAATGTAGAGCCTGCTCACTGCTTAGATGGGAGCTGTTCCACTGTTGATAACCATGTTTAAGCAGACGTCCTGCTTTTACAAACAATGTAAATTACATCTACTAACCTACGTATTCACAAGCCTTAATAAACAAAATGTGTTCTCCAGTAGCGTTCGAACCTGCGTCATCATTGTTTGAAATCTTTATCAAAATATCTAGTAATACGGAATAGACATACAATGTACCCATGTCAAAATCGATATGGGTGCATTCAGGGTGTTATTTTAAGCATCATTCTCTCTGTCTCTCTCTGTATGTGCTCGATATATGTTTGTGTGTGTGTGTGTGTGTGTGCACGCGCGTGTGTCTGTATGTGTGTGCGTGTGAGCGTGTGTGTGTGTACAGATTGATGTTCGTGTACAGTTTATGGGCGCTTAAAAAAGAACCTACAGTCGATGTTCAAATTACTGTTTATGAAAATTCTGTAGAGCAGTCGTTCTTGAAATACGCAGACCCGTCCGTCGGGTCATCAATGATTATGCTGTATTCGATCTCAATTAAAACATTTTCCACATTGATTCATGGAATAAAAATCATCAGGTCATAATGGCCATGTTTAAATGCCCATGTCCATTAAATTTCTTATATATTAGTGTTATTGGCTGAGAAGTAATTTGCGAAACAATGTATTGATCACGTGTAATTAAGTTACAGTGAATTCTTTACACACACACATATATATATATATAGCATTCACAATATATATATATATATATATATATATATATATATATATATATATAAGCATTCACTATATATATATACATATATATGCATTTACTATATATATATATATATATATATATATATATATATATATATATATATATATATATATATATAGATAAATCAAACGGCCATATATAAGTCGCACACCAACATGTAGGTACTAGTATATGTACTAATTAATATATATATATATGCTCCTGAAAAAATTATTTCAGTTGTGTTCCCTGGAGAGGAAATGTGGGTTTGTAAACAGTGACTATTATGGCTAATAATGCAAGACTCTTCGGTAAATTAAATCGAGTTCTCTCAGTTACTGTGTGTTTATCTAAAAATAAATATGCTTAAATTCACCTTCATCCCTGCCGTGCGCCAACGGCTTAGTGGTCGAATCCCCGACTGACGCCAATTCAGCCGGGTTTCGATCCTAGCTAGAAGCCACCGGGCGTCTAGTCACACTGATGAGCTGTGATACAGCGAAACAGTGTGTCTGTGGGTGACAATATGTATATATATATATATATATATATATAAGAAACGCCGTCTTGTACAAAGTTTGCAAATAACACTTCTTTGGCCTTAATTCAATGACTGCTTCCCGTAATTATTTTCCGACCGACGATAGTAAGTCCAGTTTTCGCTGCTATTTAATAACACACACACACACATATAGACCCATATATGATGGACTCTACCGTTGATTTCGACATATGAGGTCTCGACCATTGTCTATTTAGTTTTGATGTTACTCATACAATTGGTTGGTGCTTGTTTCAGTCCAGCGAGTGACTTGCAGCGAAGACCACAGTGCGCAATTGTATAAAGGTTAAATTCCGAACCGCAAGTATGTTTGCTGTTACTTTTCCTCCAGATCGTATTTCGCGGAAATGACGGATGTAGGTGGCTCTGCGATGATTGGTTCCAGAGCAACAACTTGCCCCATATTCAACTCTCTTATTAGCTATCGCCTGAAACGACGTGTTAAGAATGTTGACGGCCGTAAGGCTGGTTTTCAGTTTGCTCTTGTAACTTAACCAGGGTCTCCCAACGTTTCGCTGACTATGCGCTAGTTGACTGTACATTAGAACCTTCGGTATGCGGTCATCATCCATCCTGACTACATGACCAACCCGACGCAATTGCAATCTCATGAGAAAGTCCTCTATACCATCAGTGCTGCTCATGGTACACAGGTCCGAATTTGACATTTTCTCGCGGAGAGATATTCCACAGATTGCGCTGGGGCAACCTTTGTGTAAAACGTCAAATTGGTTTATATGCCCGCGTTACTGTGTCCATGATTTAGAACCATACAGGAAGATGGTGAGGATAGCAACTCCGTAAACTCGAGCTTTAGTGATCAGCCTGATGCCATCTTCATTTCTAAGGGGATAATGAAGTTTACCGAATGTAACGCTGACTTTAGCAACACGGTTGAGAAAACTCGGCAAGTATATCACTGAAGTTGACTTTACTTCCAAGGTAGGTGTGTAGCGACGGTGTTACCATTGTTGTTGTGAACGTCGAACAACGAACATCGGGGTTGCCAATCTTGTAGTGATTGTTACCAATATTTAACTTTGGCTAGGAAAGTTGGTATTAAGGACAATGCGTGGAAGCAATGCAATTTATATTTGACGTAAATAGCACATAGTATAAAATACAAAACTGATCGGAATGATTCCAAAACATAACAGTTGAATTTATTAATGTTTGATATACATGCATGCAAACTAAAGAGGTAGGACAGAGTCGTGTCCATTTGATTACGCAATAGTTGTACCTGAGTTCATATTAAAAAGGAAGTAATATTAAACTGTAATTTAGAAGAATAAAGTTTGGAATTGTGAGTTGTAAAGTTGCTAAAAGTTCAGAAGAGATTTCAGAGTTTGTACTTGCGTGAAAGTTGGTAATTGTCTTTAACGTCTGATCGCAATGGCTAAGATGGAAATTCTTGAAGATTACATCTTGGCACTTGGTAGCAAGGAATGAGACGTGCGAGAGAGATAAATGAAAAGAAAACTACTCAGGGAGTTTACACGTGTTGGGTTTATATAATGGTCGTGTGCCACGTGACAGTGTTCAAATGGAGAACGCGGGAAAACTGATTGGTCGCGTGCAGGCGGTTTGATTGGTCGGAACTGACCAATCAGCGAGCTAGATTGAAGGTGATTGACCAATGAATACTTGTTATATATTTGTAAGATTGTGATGGGGAAAATTATAACAGGAATTGTGCATTTCCTAGCAGGGGTTAACTAGGTTGTTATGGCAGAGTCCACAGGTCCATGCTTTGATGTATTTGAGATTTTGACCATCAACCTGAGCAAGAGTTTCTGGAAACTTCTGGGGAACTGGTACATTCTACTTGACACCCTGGATTTGTATTGGTGTAGCATAAGGCTGGTGAATGGCTTCCGTTTTCTTGATGCAGGCTGCAGAAAAGCGATCAACATGAAACTGCGCTTCCCGGAGATTTGCTCTCTGTCAGTGCTGCATCGTCAGCGAAAAGGAGGTCACTGATTATTGCTGTTCTGACTTGTGTCTTGACCTTAAACCGCTGGTAGATGAATAGTCCACCTGTTGTACGACATTGGAACTTAACACCGACATTCGTATCATTGAAAGCGTGTTTGAGTATGACAGAATAGAAAAGAGTGAACAAGGCAGACACCATAACAGATCGGAAGGGTTGCCATCAGATACAACACCGCTTCATGGTGGGAAATAATGACATTAAGCATGTTGTCAGGTATACCGAGTCTCTTTAGAACTTCCCAGAGGGCTTCCATGTTCACCGTGTCGAAGGTCTTTGTAAGGTCCACAAACACCATCTACTGTTCCTGATTCTTTTCCCTTTGCTTTCTCAGCAACCTGTCAAAGGGCAAATATCATGTCAATGGTGCCTCAGCTAGAGCGAAAGCCACATTGGGATTCTGGATAAATATCATTCTCGTGATGCTTGATTATTCGGTTGAGAATAAGACGTGCCAATATTTTACCTGCAATGGACAAGAGCGTTATTCAACGATGATTGTCTCAGACATTTTTCTTTCCTTTATTCTTGTACAGGTGTTTGATCAATGCATCCTTGAAATCTTGTGGGACAGAGCCTTCCACCCAAATTTGTATAAAACGCTCGTACTGTCTCTTCACAAGCCTTGATCCACCAAATTTGAAAACTTTAGGTGCCAGAGCATCTTTTCCAGGAGACTTTCCAAATGACAGTTGCTTCAGTAAAATGAGCATGTACACACACACACACACACACACACACACACACACACATATATATATATATATATATATATATATATATATATATATATATTACAATGAATCAGTCATACAAATAGCAAATTAGTAACAAAAAAAAAATTCTTAAATTGCCATATTAGTAAAAATCGCACTCACTTCAATTTTCAAAAATTCAACGTTGGCATTGCGACTGCACGCTCGAAAAGTTTGGTTCCGTTATCAATAACACATAAAAATAAAAAACATATTCCGATTTGAATTATATTTTTTCGTCTCGGGTGCTACCTGAATTTTATCAAAAACAAAATAGTTTCCATGTCTGATGATGACTTGTAGAACCGTCGGAAGTACTTGCGTATTTAAGGAAGACCTAATACAGTTTATAATTTTAAAAAACAAGGATCATAACATTCATCGAATAATAAGTGACTTAATGCATCTTTAAAATTTATTTAGCGAAGTGAATTCGTCATTTTATATCATTAACTTTACTAATTTACTTTTTGTATGAATGATCCATTGTAATATAAATTAAACTGCACCACATATTTCATATATATATATATATATATATATATATATATATATATATAATTGAACCTACGGACATAGTTCAAATTCTGACCGGAGCTGTTGTGATCGCGTCGCACTAATGGACCTGGTAAACGCATGAATTCATTTCTTTCCAGGAAAATCTTAACGGAAGGCTAGGCTGTTCTCTGAATTGCAATGGATAAAAAATAAACTTTTTATTCAAAACCTTACAGCATATCATAGGCCAGCCTGGCCATGTAAGGTTTATTAATTTCTATAACTGACATACTATGAAGAAAGACTCAGTTCTAAATTAGACCTATATAATTGCCCATAGTATGTGAATAAAAACATATCCTTAAATATCCAGTGTGTTTCAAAAATGCATGCTTTTTTTTTTACAGTTAAAGAGTACTATTGCATGTTCACCAAAAATAATTTAGTTGATGTTTGCAATTCAATCTTTGGATAATATTAGTGATATCTTTCTGCAGAAAGAAGACATTTTAAATACTTAAAATTTAAGGCGATTGAGACACAAATACAGGACATATTTAATTGATTTAACGCTAAATCAAGAGCTGCTCTTAAAAACATCCCTACACTGTTCTTTTCTTGCGGTAAATTAGGTTACCTTGTGGTTATTTGAATAATTCTGACAAGATGCTCCGCTGATGCGGTCTTGGCTCGGAGTCGTCTATATTGAAGAAACATAAAACAATTATTTATCTTGACTTATTTCACTTTCAGGCCTTGGTGTGCATGTTGTCCTGATTGACAGTAACGGAATTGGTTCATTTGCTTGGTTTACCTCGTTTAGCTTGCGCTGCCGGTCAAGTTTCGCCTCCCGGAAGCCGAGGAAAGCGCAATAAGCCGCGTCGACCATTGCTATTATGGCGGCCAGGCCAATATAGGTGAGTATCAGAAGCTCCGGACGGTGGACGTAAAAGGCCATTAACACAGACCAAACAAAAATAGCAAAGATCCAAATGTAACGACAAATATCCATTTTGGTGTAATTTTTCTGCACCACGACTTTTTTATGACCAGGCTTTACGAAGATGATAAACGATCTTCTTTTACGTTCTTGGCTGTTAGTGACAGGCTTGTCATTTGGGCTATCCTCTGTGCTGTTCTCCATTAGTTACTGTCCTTTTTCGGTTTCAAATTATAGCTCTGCACCTAAAAGTAGATGACAGAGCTTAGGAAAAGAAAGATTTCATAATATGTAATTTTACGATTTAAAAGAACCTGAGCATAAAACTGGGGTCATTTTTTTTTGTAAATCACACTTTATTGTTCTCCGTTTACGAAATGAAATTAACTGTTATCAAAATAACCTCGACTATTAAGAAACCTAGCAGGTAAGTCTATCAAATCGTTACTAATGTAGTGAATGTGCCCTAGAATTATAGCTCTTTTAAAAATAATAAACGACCATAATTGGAAGTAAATGTCTTAAATATATTTGAGCTTGGCATAAGAGAATTCATCCTAGAAGAGTGGCAAGCGGGTTAGTCTTACATACTGTGAATAATGTGCCGAATAGGAGCCTCACTGTGTGCACATATTTGTGATCCTGTTGCAAACAAGTTTAATGTGAGTAAATAATGAGCGATTAATTAAAAAAAAATCAACTAAACATTCCATATTCGAAAATCAAATAAGATATTATTGAAAAAAAGTTTTAACAAAGTAACTATAAACAATGTTTTTGCTATCCTCTGCCAGCCACAATGATGGAGAAAGCATTACCCCGAACCATCGCCAGTGAGACACATTGCAAGAGTCACTCCGTTTCGTGAGGCTTGCCCCTTAATCGAGAAGCAGTCGCCTCAATCCTCCGAGGGAACGCCATCGAACGAGGGCCAATAACCCCTGAAGTCTAAACTGCCACAGGAGCAAAAAAAAATCTATCAGCAAGAGAAGAATATTTAACTATTTTTTTCTCTGCGTCCCAGGCGACGGACCCCGGCTCAACCGCGGACCCGATCAAATTACCGACCGAAAATGTATCCCCACAGGTCGCACCCCAAATCAACGACTTCCTCATTTTAAAAGGGAAAATGCTAATGCCATCCGGCCGCTTTCCATCACCAAGGTCGAGGCCTACGGGTTCGATCCGTCTTGGGCTCAATCTATGTGAGCGTCACAGATGCAGATTTGGGCTTCTATCGATCAGTTCGGTTTCAATCCTCTCTCCTGTCGTCGTAGTGCCGGCATGCAGCAATAAACGACATCATCAGAAGAGGTTTGCATGCCATATGAAAAATGACTTACTTTAGGCGACACACTCTCTGAGGGACATTATCAAGGAAAATGCAAGGATCTTATTTTATAACAAATATTCATTCAGTCATTTGTTCTTAAAAAAATTTAAATTCAAGAACGATCAGGAATATCCATCAGGTTAACCGACATGTCTAGGTAAGCTATGGAGGAAGCCAGGTGACACAATTCAGTTTTAATAAACGAAAGTAAGTCAATGATATTCTTGAAGTCTCTTTCGTTTATTAGACATTGAATTGTGTCACTTAGCGTCCTCCAGATTATTCGGGGAATTTATACATAATTTATGTCCAGAAAAGAAAAAGGATTATAAGAACAGAAGAAAAATTAAATAAAAAACATAACCGCTGAAGCTTGTCAGTGATTTTTTAAAGAAACTTATATATATATATATATATATATATATATATATATATATATATATATATTAAGCATTACGCCCTGAGCAAGGCGTGAAGACACTAGGATGCAGGGGGTTGCAGAAGATTTGGAGCAAGAGCAGATAGGAGTCAAAGAAGAAAGGATGAGGAGAAGGATAGTGGATAGATCAAGATAACTTACATTTGAATAGTTGGAGATTATAGCTTTCAGGGAAACAGTAACAGGGAAAGGTGTTCCACAGGCTAGAGGTGCGAGGTATGAAGCTATTGGAGTAGAAGAGACGGCTACATTTAAAAGTTTCTACAGTGTACAGGTGAGAGCGGGATGTCAGCCTCGTAGGGCGCTTGAATTCATGAAGTCTAGGAACCAGTGAAAGCAGCTCATCGGAGCAATTACCATGAAAGTATTTGTAGAAAAGACAGAGAAAGGCGACGGCGCGTCTGTGAGAGAGTGACTGTAGACGAGATGCCAGATCAGGGCCAATTATATTACATATCCGCCTCTGGATCTTGTCAAGAACTCCGAGGTAAACAGAAGGTTCCCCAGACCATATATGGCAGCAATACTCCATGCAAGGGCGAATGGTTGATTTGTATATTTGAGGTATCGATTCCGGATAGAAAAATTTCCTGGCGCGGCACAGAGAGCCAACTTTCCTCGCGGTGGAAGAAGCAATTGACTCAATGTATTTGTTCCATCTCAGGTCAGCAGTCAACGTGAGACCGAGCAGACGCAGGGAGTTGCTCTCAAGAAGTTGACTATCAGACATTCTAATGGGGGGACAGGGAAGGATATCTATGGTGATTAATAGAGAGTAGTTTAGTTTTTGAGGCGTTAAAGTTGACCAGCCAATTGTTGCCCCAATTAACAACCGATTGGAGGTCCTAATCTTTCTTGGCTTCTTTGAATATGGTTTCAGTGGAAGAACTGTCAGATAATCTGCGATTAATTAAACTATGCACTCACAAATAAACACAAGTAAATGTAATATGGACAATCAACAATAAATAACGCAGTCAATTATAAATAAAGAGTAAAAAGCTTAACAAATAAGACTATAAAATAGCTACAAATAACTGCATTCGGATCCATAATTATTTCTACCCAACAGCCTCTAGAATAATTTGAATCATAAACGGTAGTGCCGAACGAATGACCGTTAGGATGATACAATAGATATTTTACCCATAATGCAACATTAACTATCACAGCCATGCGAACAACTAGGAATTTTTAGAGAAATTAGATACAAAAAGACCACTTATGCTTAACATTAGAAAGTGGGAGATGAAATTTCTAGGGCACATAATGAGGAAAGAGGGCTTGGAGAATTTGACACAGGACATATTGCAGATTCGAAGGACAAAGAAAAACATCGCATAAATCTGCCGAGTATGCTTGCGTAAATGGATGATAGAACAGTTTTAAGAGCGATAAGAAAATGAAAAAAAAAAAATAAAGGCTGTAAATGACAGGAGATTGTTGATAGCCATGACCACCAACACCCTAAAGGGACATGGCCCAGAGAAGAAGAAGAAATATATATATATATATATATATATATATATGCGTGCATATGATAATAAAGAAAACTTGTACACCTATGCTTCTTATAATATGTAGATGTATCAGGCCGATGAAAATAATTCGAAGAATAAAATGTGAAAATAGTCAAAATGATAATAGGTTTTTTGACCAAATGGAAGCATATTAAAAATCGAAACATTCGGAAACTCCCTAATCATACCAAAATATATATATATATATATATATATATATATATATATATATATATATATATATATATACGGAATAGAACCTATAGCCCTATGGGGAACCGTCATTTAATCTGATGTGCTGTTAGCCATTCAGCTACAAAAAGCGTCTGTTTAGCAAAGTCCGAATTACCTAACCATCGACGTCTTCCCCAATCTTTTTCGGGCCGGTAAATGTAATTAACACTGTCAGATTTTTAAAATTAAGGCACGGAATAAATTCCCTGATTGTAATTGTCCTTGCGTCTTCATCACGATTATATTTCAAATGATACAATCCCATCATTTTAAAATTAAAATATAAATATTGTTGTCTAATAAACCCATTTTCCAGATCTTTCTCGAGATAATAATTCTGTGTTAAAGCTCTCAGGTAAAAAATCTTCTGATCCCGTTTAATTTAACTTGTACAGTTTTGGGGTATTCAAATTTGAAAAAAAATGGATTGACAAAATTTTGACAATATTTAGCTTTGTAAAAATATTTTCACCAGGAAAAAAAAAATGGACAAAACTTAGAAATATATACATGAAAAATGTACTTACTAATATTGGTCTCGCAAGAAAAAGAAATGCGTGACGTCATCTGATAGTCACGTAAAATATGACCTCATCAAGAATTACGTATATATATATATATATATATATAATAAATGTAATAATATAATGGACTCTCCCGTCGGTTTCGACATATGAGGATCTGACAACTTAATTGATTCAGTTATGAAATTTTGTGCGATATTCTTAAGTCGCATTTAAGACCTGCTAGTGATTTACAATGGAGGCCACATATCGAGCAAGTGTGAGGATTGTGAGATGTGATGACTGTTAGATTGGCTGACCTTTTAGATCTTGCTCTCGCTTCTTGAAGATGATTCAGACAAGCAAATTGAAAATTGCTGAGTCCACTAAAACACTAGAAATTAAATCGCGCTCACGAAAACTTTTAAAGTTTGTCACACATATATATATATATATAGCGTTACGTATATATATATATATATATATATATATATATATATATATATATATATATATATATATATATATATATATATATATATATATATATATATATATATATATATATATATATATATATATATATATATATATATATATATATATATATATATATATATATATATATATATATATATATATATATATATATATATATATATATATATATATATTATGTTCGTATTTTATGTTCGTTTGATTAATTATTATTATTCTGCGTGGTGTAATGGTTAGCAAGCTCATCTCACTAGATCAGTTACAACTAAAAAGTGGGTTCAATCCTCATTGGATGTCCCATACTTTCTGCCTTGTGACATATCTAAGCTACGCTTATAAAAATAGCCAATTATTAGGATTACTTGGCAAAAGAGTTAACCATTAGCCATTGTGTGTTTTCTGAGGTGTGGTTAACGTCTCTGGTGCGTAAGTGTCGCTATAATCCTGCTCATTTTAGATGGAAGAAGTTGCTTAGCTCAGCCCCGCGGATTCCTACCTTGCAGCAGTACCTTCCTCTACTAAAGTTGTTGGTACGATTAAATACCGTGACAGTGGTCCCGAGGGCTGGGCAGAATCAAAAGCTTTGTCCTTGGTCCATATGCATAACTGTGTATGGCGCCTTCGACGGTTTTTCTAGATCTACCATTTCTGCTCTCGCAAAAGAAAATATATTAAAGAATTTTTCATAATATATGTGTGAGTTCAATACTCGGTTAAGGCAGAGGAGAACTTGCAGAGTGGAGATAACTGATAACTGACATCCATTAAACATGGCACGTGGAACTAGAACAGTTTACCCCAGCGAGCGAAATAAACCACCTGAAGTAGGCCGGAGCGTACAACGGCCGAAACGTTGTAATAAATATGGCGAAAAAGATGAGGACAATAGTCCGAATAATGTAAATACTGTACATAATACCTCATCTCGGAAATATAGAAGATACTGAAGAAGGCCGGATCGTACAACGGGCGAAACGTTATAATAAATATGGTGAAAAAGATGAGGACAATAGTCCGAATAATTTAAATAGTGTACATAATACCTCATCTCAGAAATATAGACAAATACTGAAGAAGGCCGGAGCGTACAACGGTCGAAACGTTGTAATAAATATGGCGAAAAACATGAGGGCAATAGTCCGAATAATGTAAATAGTGTACATAATACCTCATCTCAGAAATATAAATAGATACTGAAGGCACGAAGTGTTCAAAAATAATGAGATAACAGAAAAAAAATACGTATGGGCGTAACCAGTACTACGGCTTTTCTTAACCCCCCACTAAAGATTTAATGGAATCTTTGAAGAATATTTTAATAAAAAAGTAAGAGAAAGAAGACCTTCGTATTTGGAGGAACTAGAAGCTAGAATTTGGAGGATTTAGAAGAATGAACCAAAATACCTCTTAGTGTGTGTAGTGATCTTCTAAGGAAATATCAAAAATGATTAAAAGTAATAATCATGAATAAATGTTACACAATTGATTATTGAGGCAAGAGAACCAATAATTTTGTCCTATCTTAAATGTTTTTTTTTTGGTGTTTACTGTATTATTTTTGACATTAAAATAAAAGTTTTTTATGGACATCACTGCACATTTTTTTAAATCCATTCTTTCATCATTGTGAAGTTTCTATGAAAATTTGAAGTATTGCAGCTTTATTTGTAATTCTGAAATTAGGTGAATAATAATATATTAATAATTATATCCACAAAACTCTGACTGTAAACCTACGATGTTTGTGGCCATATCCAATCACAGAAAAAAAAAACTATGCAAGTAAATCCAGCAAAAGAACTAAGGTCATAGGCTCTGAATAGTACAGTGTGTATGCTCCTCACTGGGGACCCAATTATTATAGACTTGTTTCAAACTAAAACTAATTAGTCATGGATGCTGATATTATAATAATATTGATCCACGCTAGTTACTCGATACTTGTGGACATGTCTTAAAAGAAAGAAATTTAATAAGTGACCCAAGGTACACGGTGTACTTTTGCTTTTTGCTTTAGAATTGTATTTATCTGTTTCCTGATCTCCCTCCTTCGCCATCTTGTCTTTCGCGCCGAGGGCAGCTTAAAAATTTTAAGTCAAGTCAAATGCTCTGCAATCATAGAATTTGTCATTTAACTTAACGAATAACGAAGGCGATATCACGTATCTGTGGGGAATATTAATAAGTGAGTGGACAGTTTTATGCATAATCAATTAGCAATTAGTGGATCAAGGCTGATCTTGCAGATTCATCATGCGTTGAACAAGTGAATTAAAGATGGCGGTGTGCCGAATTCAGGTGCAATGCATCTGTGTGTGATTCATGAAAAATATGCGCGCTTATCATTAATAATTTGGTTCACCTCACCTAGTTTGGTTTAGCACAAGACGAAATAGCTGAGCGCCTAAATAACACTGTTTAACAAAATTTTTCTTCCTTTGTGTCTTTGGTCAGTATATATTATTTCCTAATTTGGTCTGTCTAGAGACCAAAGTATATGATTATTATTCTCTTCAAAGTTTGTTTTTGTTACCTAAACATTGATTTGTTAAACTATCCTATTGTTCCATTATATTCAAGCCAGATTCAGAGTTGCTGAAAGAGAATTTTCAAGAATTTTATAGAAATTTCAAGATTTTCTAGACATTTCGGTTAACATAGATGTATATCAATACAGAGAACGTAAGACCAAGAGTTCATTTTACTTTTGGCTGACCAAGTGCAGACAGGTTGTCGTTGACTTTTAAATATATTGTGGTCTCTCTTGTGTAATCATAATAATAAATAAATGTTACTTTTGAATATGTCGTTTTGTTTCTATTTTGTGTGAAGGAGAATTTTCACATTAACCAGTTTTTCCAATGGGAATAGGTAAACTTCAGAAATATTATTATGTTGGACGCACAAATAAAGTTTGAAGGAAATATTAGCCATTTTGAGATATTCTAGGCCTAGTCGGGTAGGAAAAAGTTGATACCCACACATAAAAAGCGCGTTACATCGTGTGATATGTAAGTCGCTGCCAACTGCTTTGAAATTAAGCTTCCAATCGAGAAATTTATGTAAACACTCTGTCAATAAATCATTAGACCCACCTTAGACCATATATATATATATATATATATATATATATATATATATACTACTTTAAATGTGTATACTTGAACGGAAAGTAGATTCAATGAAACTGACACTAACGTTTTGTTTGAACTTCTTAATGATTTTAGCGATGAAAGAAATCAGTCGATGGAAATATATACATACAAACATATCTATCTATCTATCTATCTATCTATCTATCTATCTATCTATCTATCTATCTATCTATCTATCTATTTGTGTGTGCGTAAGTGTGTGTGTGTGTGCATATATATATATATATATATATATATATATATGAAGAAAAATAGATACGGAAAAAACAAACAAAATCCTTATATACAATTATGCTGTTTTAATGTTAATATGTCAACGTCGGACGTTTCGGTCTAATAATTCATCTTCAGGATATATTCATAAATTATAACATTATTATGTCCTGAAGATGGTTTATTAGACCGAAACGTCCGACGTTGACATATTAACATAAAAAAACAGCATAATTGTATATAATGATTTTGTTTGCTTTTTTCCGTATCTATTTTTCTTCATACTGTCGGATCTATATCCATATATATTTATATATATATATATATATATATATATATATATATATATATATATATATATATATTAGACGGAAGAAATCACTGCCAATTATAATGGTAATTGTTTTATACCGTACCTATGAATACTAATGGGTATGTCCCAATCCTCATAAATACGTTGAACACTATTGTAAGTGGCGGTAATATGCTAAGTAGTTCAACACTAGCAGTGGTTTACCTACTTCAAGCCGTTGGCGAGTATTGTATTTTCTTGATGTTATAAAGACTAACATTTCATTTCCAACCTCCGTTTTGGTTATTCCTCATTCACTAACTCTTTCTAGCTTACATTATCTATCTATCTATCTATCTATCTATCTATCTATCTATCTATCTATCTAGCTAGCTAGCTAGCTAGCTAGCTTGGCGAGTATTGTATTTTCTTGATGTTATAAAGACTAACATTTCATTTCCAACCTCCGTTTTGTTTATTCCTCATTCACTAACTCTTCCAAGCTTACAACATTATCTATCTATCTATCTATCTATCTATCTATCTATCTATCTATCTATCTAGCTAGCTAGCTTGGCGAGTATTGTATTTTCTTGATGTTGAATATTATTAGACTCTAGTTTCTTGAAATTCATAATTTTTTTCTCCCCCATTGCATTACATTCCTTAATTTAAAATTAATTTACACGTTTTTTTAAACTCCAAAAATAAATAAACTTGATAAGTCCTGGGACGAAACCGGTTGTTTTTATTTTAGCTTTTGCTTTTAAAAAAATGCCATATAAATATTGTTTTTCTTATCTATTATTAAATTCTGTACCACGAAAAATTATTTAAATATATATATATATATATATATATATATATATATATATATATATATATATATATATATATATATATATTAGACTTGCTCTTAAGATTTATGGATGAAAGCGCAGTAACTTTTCGCTTGAACTTTTAATATTTTTAGCGATGAAAGAAATCCGTGTCAATGGTATATATATATATATATATATATATATATATATATATATATATATAAGATGAAAAGAAATCTGTCTATGCCAAAAGTAATATTAACCGTTTTCTTTTAAAGTAATATTACGCACACAGAGTATTGTGTTTTTGCAATCTAATCTTATCTGCATTTGCAACGTGGTGTTAATTACTTTTTTCTTGTTATTTTATAATTTTATTTGGCATTGCTGTCTCATCCATTATTGCAATATGGTCTTATTAATTTCTGTCAAATGGCCTTATCTGTTTTTACGTATGTTTTTCTGTTTTTTGAAATCTATTTTCGCAATGTAATCTTAAGCGTTTTTTTGAAATGTGGTTGGTTGTTTTTGTTTAGTGGAATATCAAACTCTATGGATTATTTAATGGCGAAATCTAAATATGCTGTAGTCAATTTTATTTTAGATTTTGGAGATAATAATTGTTTAGTGACACAAGTCTTACTAATTAACTCGTAGCAGTGAGGATGAGGAAAGATGTGTTCATGCCTTTCTCAAAGGGATTTGCGCGTAAGTGAATATAACGAAATTGGAAATCTGTTGAACAAACCGAGCCACTAGGGGTCGGCGACTCATGGCACGTGGCATGCCAAGCAATTTCCAACGGCAAATGACATCACGAAGTTCTAAACAAATAACTACTACAACGCAAAGAAGATATTTAGCTGTTTCACTTTTAATACACACTAAAATATTTATACTCTATATTAGTATATAAAATATATTGTAGAACAGGTATATTGATCTTGACTTGTATAAAAAAATACGTATTCTGTTGGCACGATGAATGATCTGAAAACCCTGAGTGGGCATATAGTTGTCAAAAGGTTGCCGATCCCTGTTGCACGTCCAAGCTTACAGCACCTCGTATTACCATCTGGTCACCCAGGCTCAACGTTACGTAAATTCGGTGATCGCACGGTAACCGGTGTGTCAAAGTTCTGTAGTCGTAAGCCCTTTTACCATGTTGTTTTTAAGTTTTTTCAAGTGATAAGTTTTTTGCAATATGCTCTTATCTGTTGGGGTTGCCATGTGTCTTTCTTTGGGGGGTCTAATATTTTTGTCCTTTTTTTGGTATTTTCTCTCTTGAAACGGATTCTTGTGATTAGCTATGAATTGCCATGACCAAAAAATCACGTCCATACCGAAAAATGGTTTCCGTCGCGCCATTTTGAATACTTATGTCTCTGTGTGTATGTGGGGTCGGGTGGCTCAAGTATTCAGCAACCCACATATGTAACATCAGCCTTTGGCAGCTTATGGTAGATTTCATTAGATAGCTTCAATGTCGAAAAACAAACTCAGTTATTGGGTTTTGAGAGAGATCAATCCGCTACTAATCACTTTATAACATCTTGCTTTCAATTAGAAATCGATATTTCGATTTTTAATAAAATCACTTGCTTCAGTTTGTTCGTTTGTAAGCCAAATGATACTTGGCAACAAAGATACACATCGATGCCCTCGTAAATCGAAACAGATTCCTTATGTTAATTTCATATCACTCCTTATTCCTCTCTCATCCGTGACCTAAGTTAAAAGTGTCGATTTTTTCTTTTCTAATGTTTATTCTGAAACGTAAAATTCTCCATTTTTCCGGCTTAGTTTTGCGTAATAACGTCAGGAAATGTTACAGTTTTCTATGTCTTGCTTTGTTTTCTCTCATAAAATAATTGCGATAATAATTAAACTAGAATTATCTATACGTGTCCGTTTAGGGACGTTGGCGATCAGAGCTCTTCAAAATTTTCTATACTTCTTAGCTTTTAGTAATATTTTTATTTTCACCCTCCATTGTAGACCCTATTCTGTCATCCATTTACATAAGCTCGTTAGGTAGGTTGATCCTGACTCTCCACTACTTCCCATCCTTTGTAACTCTTAGCAGTGTTTGCCTTTTCACTATTCCTCTCACTCCCTGTTCTCTTATCAACACAAGCACGTTAGGTCAGTGGATCACGGCTCTCACCTACTTCCTATCCTTTGTAACACTTAGCAATGTTTGTCTCATTAAATTCCGCCCTATTCCCTGGTCTGCCATTCATTTAAACAAACTTATCTGGTAAGTTATTCGCTGTTCACCTCTGCAGTTTTACGTTCAATATGTCCTGAGACTATCCAATTCTCTAAGCCATCTTTTCTCATTATGTGTTTCAGTAATTTCAACAAGAAATGTGTTTTTTTGTTTCAACTTTCCGCGCCTCTTCCTCGTTGCTTACATATTTCATCCATGGTATTCTTGGCATGACTCTCTAGGGTGACATCTCCGTTGACTGAGTTAAGTCAACAGAGTTGTCGCCCTTTCTAATTGGGAGGAACGTCTTGAATTCATTATCAGATAGGAAGGTGCACTTCGACGTTAGATTAGCAAGATTGTCTCGCTAGATCAATTACAACTGAGCAGTGATTTCGATCCTCGGCATTGTACTACATTTGAGTTAAGCTTAGAAAAACAACATAAAAAAAAATATACACTTCGGTGTTGTAATGTTCGCAAGCTTATCTCGCTGGATCAATAATGTGGGGATAATGAGTTCGATATTAACTGGGTGTTTCATATTTTCGGTCTTGTTTAACATCTAAGCTACGTTTAAAAAATAACACAGCAGTTCAACACGATTTTCAACTTTGTTTAGAATTTGGAGTCTAGTATTCATTGAAATACAGGAAGACTGATATAACATAGCAGTTCAGCACTCTTTTAAACCTTGTGTAGAATTTGGAGTCTAGTATTCATTGCAATATTGGAAGGCTGATATAACGTAGCAGTTCAGCATCCTTTTAAACCTTGTTTAGAATTTGAAGTCTAGCATGCATTGCAATACCGGAAGACTGATATAAAATAGCGGTTCAGCACTTTTAAAAACTTTATTTAGAAATTAGTGTGCATTATTGTTTATTCCTTTGTGCCTTCAGATTTCTGTGTCACATGTGCTGTGTTATTCTGTGCACAGAGAGCTAAATTAATGTTCTTACTTTATTTTTAGCTTATATTTTTGGCTGTCCATCTAGCTAGGAATTACTAATTAACTATTAATAGTAATGATACAATATACTGTCTTACGGCCACATCAGGATGAAACACTGAGTCTTGTACGATCATCGAAGTTGAGCAACATTGAACATGCTCTGAACCTATATGGGTGACCGCTTGGGAATATCAGTTGCTGTAAGCTTGGATGTACGTGTGGTGTAATGGGTAATGGCTTGTTAATCGGAAAGTCGAGTTCCAACTCACGTTGGGTTCATTATATTCGCTTACGCGGAATCACCATTGGGAAAGGTACGAAGCAACCTCTCCCTCCGGCTATGGGTTAATTAGTAAAACTTGTATCAGTAAATCTTTATTATCTAAAAAACAAATTATGGCTTTAAATAACCTGGAAAAGGATGATAAGCCGTAGAAAACGAAAGAATCTACCAATGTAAGGCGTGGGTTTTGGACTTAGAAATGAGAACAAATGAAAGATTAGAAATGAGATGCTTGTTTTATGTTGAGAAAATTTCTAATGATTTGTGACGAATTTCTGTGACATCAAAAATGAGTTTGGCTTTTTCTTTCGAAGCAACATTTTTGTTTCAAGTCTGAGTAGTTTAATAGCCGAAATGTCAATGCTGGAAGATCGTTTTATTAAAAATCAGGCAAAAGATGACTATTCACATTATTTAAATAACAACTATTGTTCTTATCTTAGTAATGATAAGGCCAGAAATTCAGTGAAAAGATGTAAAAAAATAGTATAAAATAATTAAAACATGATAATAGTCGAAATAAAAAGTATGTACATTGTTGTTGCTTTCTGGCACAGAATTTTGCTTGGAACTCTCCTTGGTTATTTTGGCGTCGCATTTGGTAATCTTTTAATCTGGTTTCATTTTGCTTTTGGATGTGAGGGTGGTGTAATATTTGTTTTATTTTTATGTGCCATGTCCTTTCAGGACGTAGGCGATCATGGCTCTCCATCTCCCTCTATCCCTTGCAGATTCTCAACAACTTCGTTCCCTCTTCTTCCTCCCCCAGACCTTGTTCTATCATCCACTTGCTTAAGTCCGCTAGGTATAACACGCGTTGTTTTCCCTTGTTTCTCTTTCCCTCTATTCGACTCGTGAGCATCATATTCTCCAGGCCTTTCTTTCTCATTATGTGCGGTGGTGTAATAGCGGCTTGAAATACGAATTCGAATTTTTATCTTTGTTTACATTCACTTACACGTAAATACCCTTGGGTAGGGTAAATTTATCTCTTTCTCCTAAGCTCTGGATCACATTGTCAACCTTCTATCCAGAAAAAAAAATCATTATTATTTTCAAACAATGATTATACAATAGTCACTCTTAAAAATAGCTATTATTTTCACAATAAAAATAAATACGTTTCATCTTTAAGAACACTCAGTGAGTGCTGATAAACTGTAAAAACTAATCAAGGATTAATTTTCGGCAGATATTCGCTAGAACTTCTATTAGAAGATGTTTTAGTTCCATTTTTTTATGAATCTGGCTGACTATCCATCTACAAATCTTTGTCAGTTTTGACCATTTATTTCTTGTATACTGTTGTTAAAAATTATCTATTAATAGAAAGATGTGCCTATCGGATAATCAGTTTCTTAAAGAAAATCGAGCCAGTTATTTTTTTACCCGCAACCTCTCCACTGAGACGAGATGTGACACAAGGTGGGTTTAACGTGGGAAACTCTAGGGCGTACACCTGGGCCAAGCACAAAAATTGCCTAGCCCCGGCAACCTTCAGTTCCGCTGGCATCGGTATGACTTACGATCTCCCGTATCTCGTGGAGCAGCCTTGGGCAATTGTTCCCCGGGATCGGGCAACTTATAGTATTTTATTTTCCCCAGCTGCGTCTCTGTCTACAGATAGAGCCACAACTGATTCGCACTCTCCCCGTTGACAGAGCCGTAACTGAGTCGCGCTTTCCCCGAAGCCAGAGCTGAAACTGAGTTGCACTTTCTCTGAAGACAGACGCAACTGAGTCGCACTCTCTTCGAAGACAGAGACGCAACTGAGTCACACACTCCCCGAAGACAGAAAGGCAACTGCACGATGTTTACACAACCTGACATGGTTCTAATTGTCACCCATTCTGCAGTGGTGACATTACTTCCTCTCATATGTTCCGGCAACATTTCAGTGTATAGATGCTTACACATAATAAAGGCGTCATGTTTGTTAATGATCGACATTTAACTTTTGTCTTGAACATAAAACGAAACCAGAACATGAAATCTTAGGAGATAAATCCATTTTCATCTTATGTCTACTTAACCCTCTGAGTCTGTTAGGAATTAGTCTCCAGACCATCTTTGAGTTAACTTAATTACCAAAGTTTTCAGGATTCTTACTTCCAGCCCGCCTTTTAATTGGCAAACATAAAATTTTATCAATGATTTTCCCACCCACTTATCCGTCCATTTGTATTCCGGAAAAGTAGAACACCCCAAAAAACTGGATGGGTGGTCAGTTTCTTCAAAGCGATCTACGTTTATGATTCAGTAGTCGCCTGGACGGTTAGTGAAGGTAAGGGTCCCTCTTTTAGTGGCCGGAAATTAGTGAGATAGCCGTCCACGTCTGAAAGCTGAAGGAAAAGTGAGAAATCGTATTGTTTCTATTTGCCAACCAGTGACCTTAAAAGTATTTGTCGTTATTCTTTGTTGAATTCGATCCACGACCAAGGAGACAAACGAGACGGATATATATGTAGACACATCCGACCATGGATGTCATCATAGTGGTGCAGTGAACGACGTGAGGACTACATCTCCGCATTCTTTTGAAGGTATTTTTTCTGGGTAGTCCCCTTTTCTGTCCCGGGAGAAAGATCTCATCGTAATCTGACAGCGTGACGAAAATCTTTATACGAGATGGATGGCGAACAATGTCGTTCCCGGTGGAGTAGATGTCAAGTCGGAGTAGGAAGAGAGATTAATTAATGGAACTGGCCGCTAGGTGGAGCTTAACTTTAGAGTCGGGGGCAAAGTAAACGATAAGTAATTTTGAAATATATTTATATATAAATTAAAGAACAAAAGAAAAATAAACAACCACAAAGAAACCCCAAATAAAAGACACAGAAAGACATAAAATTATATCGTTTAAAATTTAATATATTTTGGGATAAGAATGCTCATCATCTGCGATAGAGACAATATGGATATAGAAATCAACACTGCAATTTGACGGTAAGTTTTATGCGCTAACGGATCATCAGACGATGTATTACTAACGTGAGAGTAAAAATATCGCTAAGTTTTCAAAATTCTTAAATCTAAAGCAATCGTAAAGCTTACTGAGTAACTCAATGTAATTCAATGCTTTATAAACGAAAGTGAGAAAATGTTATTTTAATTTTATATTTGTTCATATATATATATATATATATATATATATATATATATATATATATATATATATATATATATATATGGGTGTATAAATAAGAGGAAGAACAGTAAGATATATAATCCGGACAACATGCATTTAACGGATGTCAGAATTCGTTGAAAAATACACCCCTACCCTCCCTAAACTTAACCTCTTTCTCGAACCTAACTCATAATTGATACAAAAATAGTTAATAAAAATGAAGACGCTACTGCCCCTTGTCTGAACGACTGGATTTCCCTGTATCCTATGTAACAGCGGATTATGGATTTATGTGTGCGTTTAAAACTCAGTAAATTTAAAAATAAGTTATTCCCAATATTCACTTGAAGATGAAATGGAACTAATGCTTTCAATTTAATTATAAAATTAAATTTGAAGTTTTTAGCTTCCATTTTTGAAACATGGCTATTATTGTGTAGCGAAAAAATACATATTTTATATCACTTAATTATATATATATATATATATATATATATATATATATATATATATATATATATATATATGGTAAGGGCCGAATACTGAGACCTGGTGCACTACGTGCCACAGGGTTCACAAACGACCCTCTGCAGGTTTTGAAATTAGAGTTGTCCTCTTAGACCAGTTGCCATTCAAGGCTATAGAACCCAGTCTATCCTGCTATTTACCCATAGCTCGAGGGAGATGAAGTGGTTTAAACCTTTCCCAAGAGTATTAGCACGTAATTGAATGTAATGTATTCGACTGGAATTCGAACTCGGCTCTCATTTTTCTCAATCCGTCTAAATTGTGGTTGGTTCTGTACAAAGCCTTCACCACTCTAATCAAATCATATGAGCTGGTGTCTGGGCTTTCGGTACCTAGGAACAGAGGTGCTTGACCCTCATACATCAAATACGACGAGGGAGTTCACCATATATACTAAAAGTAATAAATCCATTGTTATATAATTCAATTGGATCTTAGTAATATAAAATATTAAAACTGATCCACAAAATTACTTCAATGTACTTATTATTACAGAGCAAATAACGGAGAAATTTCTTAAAATATGTTTATTATGTGGATTAATAGTTTTATACATGTTGGTACAGGAGTAATTAATCATAATCGTTTTCCTATTGAAAGAGTCCACATCTTTCCTAAGCCAGCGTACACGACCATAAAAATTTAAACTAAATAAAAGTTTTCCACAAGACCTTCTATTATCTGAATAATTGCATGCATAAATCTATTTCTGAAATTAAAATAAATCAATGAAATTAATAACATGAGCAAACACAGGCGATCCCATTGTTGAATTATGTAGACCAAGTCGCCATAGAGGAAACGCCTAAGTTGGTAGTAGCGTGACGTCTAACTTGATCGTCATTTCTGTTCTATCCTCTATTACTTTTCGGATCGCTATTCTCTACTTAATTCACTATAATATTTCTCTATACGGATCACTATAAGGATTACTTTTGAGTGAGTATTATTGAGCAAGTACTATAGGTGCGAGTATTATTCGAAGGTATGTGACACCAGCATTGTTCAACGGCGTACTATAGATGTATCTGCGATTACAAAGTCTCTACTACAATAAGCATTACGAAAGTGACAACGAGTATTCTTTGACATTACAAAGGGGCAACGAGTTTTCGTTTACATCAAAAAATATATATTTTAAAAATAAATTACATTTTATAGAGTGCAGAATAGAGATTGAAGAGAAAGAAGTGATCGTTGTCTCACAACATAGCAAAACTATTATTCCTAAAAAGGTGTTTCCCGATCAGCTACTAATTTAACTTTCAGCAGTAACGAAGAACGCAGTCAGTCAGTTATGTGCCATGCGTGATACACGCATAGGCGATCATGTAACTTTCGACACATGACCGACGAGGCAGATTTTCCCGCTGTAGGCGGCCATTACATTCTGCATCAGACCAGTTACCATCCAAGGCTATAAAACCCGGTCTGTCCTACTATTTACCCACGGCTGGGGGAAAGGTAGAGGATTCATACCTTTCTCAAGGATATTAGCACGAATCAACTAGTCTGAAATGGGTAATTTAGTCATTAATCTCTTGAGTAGATTACATTGGCCAAACTGACAACGGTACATTTTGGATGAAAAATGTAACTGTTTACTTGATGGAAAAAACGAATACAGGTTCGATTCCTGTCCGAGGCACACGTTTTTCGAAAAGAAGATGAAAATGAAACAGGAAACTTTAAGAATATTTATTCATAGTGACTTTATCTCATTCACAGTTATATGATTTTCAAAAGTTAACTTGAGATTCCATGATAGATCTATCACGCTCACACCTCCTCCTATATATATATATAAAGATTTTATACAAATAAAAAAATTCTCACTTAGCTAATTCATGTTTTATTCAACACCTATCTATCTATATATATATATATATATCAGAAATGCCAAAAAAGCGATATATATATATATATATATATATATATATATATATATATAGAGAGAGAGAGAGAGAGAGAGGGAGGGGGAGGGAGGGAGAGAGAGACCCATTTCTGACTTTGGGTCTTTGGATGAGACTCGGAAGGTAATAATGTGTATACAACAGAAATCAAGGGAAATAATGACAATGATAATAATAGTAGCATCATATTATTTAGATGTCTATATAGTCTTTAGCGTAAAGGTCTTTGAAGTAATTTTTGATACAACCTCATATACAATAATAGTACTATGCCATCAGTGTGTGCATGAAATAAAATTGGGAGTAAATGTCTATACAAAACGAAAATACTTTTAATCCAGCTTAATACGTGAGCAATCCAATTAAAGCGTATCTAAACAAAAGACGTGGATGAAGTTCTAACTTGCAACTTATTAACATGGGAGCTTACGACTTAATATAGCAACATCTGCAATATTTTTGGCACTTATTTTTTTCCAGGCTCAGACCCTTATAGCATTGAAATTACGAGGTAGAATTACTGTAACCACGTTTCTTAGAAATCTCTTTTCTTAAATTATTAATCTTGTTGCAATCGATTCCAGCTTACAAAACACATGAAATGACTCTAATGAAATCTGAATGCCAAAGTAGGCGTGGTCAATGCTGTAACTCAAGGGATTGTTACATCAGATTGGAACTCTTAAACGGAACCATCGATCATACATTTAAAGCACGTCAGAAAGCCTCTGACAAAAGCTTCAATAGATCTGAACAGCAAAAAAGAAACGAGAACGCCTCTCTTTGATTCAGTTTGCAATAAGGCTAATAGTTTCTTTGTATGAAATATCGAAGTATTTGCGTAATATATTTCTGGAAAATCGGACAAGTGCCTTATTAAATGAGAGTAAGGTTTCTCTCTATTATTAAAATATCTACGGTAGCCTTTAGGCGTCATTATTCTACGCTACTGGTGATGTTTTATAGGCTAATAGTTTTATTATTCAATTTGTTTTTATCTGAAATAGATGTAATTTACTTCGATCTGGTTAGTCTTGTCATTGTGGTAATATTTAACATTTAATAGTAAAGTAGTTATTAATAATATGGCTGTCTGGGCATCTCGAGGTGTGTAATGGTTAGCAAGCTTGTCTTGCTAGAACAATTACGACTGAGTAGTGAGTTCGATTCTCACCAGGTGCCCTATACTTTCGGCCTTGTGCCACATCTAAGCTACGGTTGGAAAATTGCTATGTCTCTCTATCTGTGCCTCTATGTATAACTGAGACTTTATTATGTTTTTCTTGCATACTTACAAATATCTTTTATACTGGACTTAACGAATGTAAATATACTCTTGGAGTTTCTAGATTTCGAACGCTTACCCATTGTCAATGATTATTATTTTGTGATGCTACAATAAATAATGATGTGTAAAGACTATTGTAGATGGTAAACCAGTTAAGCAGCTATATATATATATATATATATATATATATATATATATATATATAACAGCTTTTAGTCAATAAGAACCAACAACCCAGATAAGTACATTACACCTTTTCCCGCCTGAAATGTCAATTTCTCCACATATAAGGAAAAATAAATTAAACGTGCAATAATTTCCGTATCGTCTCTCTTAATTTTTTTTGTCGAGAAGCGTATATTTCAATTTTTTTACAAAACATTAAACTAATGCGGGCGAAATAAAAACCAGTAACAATAAATTAATCACTAGACGTCAACCTGTAAAATTAAATGTTTTAGCTTGATAGTTATGTTAACGTTTCGATTTAACGTTAACTGGCTCCCATTATCGGTAATCTGCCTGTCATCACTTTTCAAAAATCATTATAAAAAAATAATTAATCCGATCAATAAAACAGATATATATTTGAATATGTTCAATGAATATATATATATATATATATATATATATATATATATATATATATATATGAGAATATTTTTTTATGTTTATACGTTTTTTTATAGATACAAATATTTAAGTAAATGCTCTGTTTATGATAAACTGTATTAACAACATTTACCGGCCTTAATATCCGAGAAAATCTAATTCAGGCCGGTAAATGTCGTTAATACTGTTTATTATAAACAAAATATTTACTTAAATATTTGTATCTATAAAAAGAACGTATAAACATAAAAAAATGTCTTAAAATACTTGTCGAACTTTGTCCATTTCTTATATATAACCCCTCCCTCATATATATATATATATATATATATATATATATATATATATATATATGAGGGAGGGACTATAGTTTTGCAACGAGAGAGAAGTGTATATTCTTAAGAGAAAAAAAGCCGCATACGTTTTCGGTTATCATGTGGATTTAAAAATATATATATATATATATATATATATATATATATATATATATATATATATATATATATATATATATATTATACTTTATTTTCTTATCTTTTACTACACGGGTTTCGGATCTTGTGACCTTCATCAGGCGAAGAATAGTTATTTCCACATATTGTTTAAAGGAATTCATTTTTTTCCTTATGTTTTTTTTATGATGAACCATAGTCTTTTGTGTGTGGCAATAATCCAAGTTCTTCTTGGACTAGTGGAGAAAATGTTCTTCTTCTTAAAGGGTAATAAAACAATTAGGATTTGTCTGAGAAAAGGGAAGGAAGGAAGTCTTTTTTTTTATTGTTTTATGACCGCTGTATCTTTTTACACCTATCTCCATTTTTTCGTATTGTGTGTGTTTTTGCTAGTATATGTATATATATATATTCCTTCTCCATACATATATACTGATTGATTACAAAAAATAATATACATATACACACACTTAGTATGGTGTGTAGGGTTCGCTTGTATGTGCGTGCTCCATCTAGTGTGTTTGTTTTTGCCAGTATGTGTATATTCGTCCTCCATACGTATTTATATGGTGTGTGCATGTTCGTGTGTAAGAGAGAGAGAGAGAGAGAGAGAGAGAGAGAGAGAGAGAGAGAGAGAGAGAGCGAGAGAGAGAGAGTGTGTGTGTGTATGTGTCGTCCGACTAGTGTCTCTATCAACTGTGTGTTTATGCGTGTGGGGTTATGATTTGTTTAGTACTGGTTAAGTTTTGTGTCTGAAGTTTTTCTTGTATTTGTAGGTAAGAATATATATATATATATATATATATATATATATATATATATATATATATATATATATATATATAAATTGAATTGTAGGCAAGAATTTATTACACATATTTATTGCATTTGTTGATAAGAAGAATATATATATATATATATATGTGTGTGTGTGTGTGTGTGTGTGTGTGTGTGTGTGAATGTATTAAAACGTTAGATTCGACGAACGAGCTATTATAACTAAAATCTAAACGACAAACATTTTGTGGAGAAGGCAGAAAAACATAACATAAGCTCTAAAAAGTGAACGAATTTCTGTCTGATTAAATTGGAAAAGTCGCTTTTTTCCATCTTGAAATTAGATAAATTTAATACATTTTACGCTAACAAGTCAAGAACATATTACCCTTTTTAGAACTGACCCAAGAAGTAAAGTAACTTTTCAAATTTTAACCAGTTCCCAAACAGCAACCTGTGATCCCAATGATACGGAAAACAAACTGCATGGACATCATTGTCTCTGAGAGTCCAACTATTTCTGCCAGCCATTTTGCAACTCGAGACGAGTATTTAAATATTGTCGATTTTTCTGAAAGACACATTTTTTCAAATCAAAATATCTTTGATTAAACTGAGGTCTAAATCTGAAATAAAAATGGCGTTGTTTTAAGATATAAAGCAATATCGTGGATATAGAACCGACTAAAAGTACGCGCCTAGTTTAAAATGAAAACGAGGCTAAAGAAGAAAGCAAGGAGAACCCTGTTCTAAATGTTAGCTCCTAATAAATACAATTCTGTAATACAACGTTTCATTTATGAAGCTGATTTAAAATATGATCTTATTCTGAAATTATAACGGTTTTTTATTATATAAGACAACATTGAGTTGACATGGTTCAATTCTCTAAATATAAATATGTAGTAAAAACAGAACAAGTGAATAAACTTATACCAAAGCATTATTACACTTTACTCTGACTACTCATCTACTGACAGATATTACAGGGTGCTTCTTTTTATACCTCCTAGATCTTAAGGAGTGGTGTTAACTGATGATTTATCAGTATAAAATATTTGATAATTTACCAGTTTTGTTTTCTTTTAGATTGTTTCTTAGACAACATTTCTCACAGCGCCTAAACCAGCGAATGAATCCTGCATGAATTTCAGGAAACAAGTTATGATTATTACGTTATTTACAGTTGCACAGATTGTTGAACTGTCGAACTCTCTGCCTCGGCAGAGAGGAACTCGGACGAAGGGGAGGTAGACAGTCCCTGAAGTCGTTTATACGGGTTCAAAGGGAATATTTTTGGCCGAGCCTACAGGTTCGGAGAAACCCACGTTAAACTCGCCCTTGTGCCACATACATTCTTTGTGGGTGGACTGTTAAATATAACAGTCGCTCTTATATTCTCTTTGTTGTTATTATCCTAAAGCTTCGGTTCTTATGACCTTCAGCCTTCTTCAGATATCTTTCAATCCGGGAAACCATCAGAGATTAACTTAACAACATATTTAATCTAATAGAGTAGATTGTTCTTGTTTTGTTAGCCATATCTAAGAATATCTCATATTGTTCTTTATCAGTAATGATTGTTTGTTGAGCGCCATGTTTCCACTGAGTCTGAATTTACACTAGCCAATTATTACAGGAAGTTTTGCAGAAGGAAATTTTTACTCCAGGCTAAAATTTAGCTATTTATTGTTGTTTTCTGTTTTTGCTTTGACATATAAATTCATGGGATATAAAGATCAAGGCGATTTAGTGCATGAAAATAGTTCATAGCAATCAGCTTGCATGTATTCTCTGTAAATGATTTTGGAAAATTTCCGAAAGATCCCACTTTCTTTCAAATGAGGGGAAAAAACGAATTCCAACCTTGCAAATTGTAGACCGGTATTTTCCATACACAAAAAAGTTTTAATTATTTCCCTTTGTTGCATCGGTGTTAATGGAGCCTTAACAATTAGGACCGGTGAGTAATAATTAAAATGGCGCTTTTATTATGTGACCAGATTTTCGGCCAATCAGAGTATTTGAATATGAAACTTTTTTTTCCATTCTGTGCAAAAGAAACGAAAAAAGAGAACAGGTGTTTTTGCTTGCTAAATTGACTTTGGGTTCATTAATTACATCAGAAGGAGAAATGCCATCATTTTCCATGTAGAACTGAAAGACATCTAACCTGTTTTCTTTGAGATGTTCTATTTTCAGTCGCCATTATTAGTACAAGTCATCATTTTCATTCTACGGAAATCACGAAAAACCCAACTGGCTTCTCTTTTATCTTACTCTCTGGAAACTGCTATTTACCTCCCAATTATAATGAAGATTTTTTTTTATCGTCTGGACTAAGGAAAAAAATCTAGTACTGCGCTTAAATTCATAAACTTATTAACTTAAAGTTTATGAATTTAAGTGCAGTACTAGATTTGGGTCCTGTCACTGGATCTAACCAACACCTTTATCCACTGTGCCATGTGTCCTTGAGGTTAAAGGCGTTGGTTAGATCCAGTGACAGGACCCAAAGAGTGCGAGTTCAATACCCGGTTAAGGCAGTGGAGAACTTGGAGAGGAAAATTAACGGGAGATAACTGATAACTGACATCAATCAAACATGGCACATGGAAATAGAACAGTCTACCCCAGTGAGCAAAATAAAGGGTTCAGTTCGACATTCCAACCACCCGAAGAAGGCCGGAGCGTACAACGGCCGAAACGTTGTGATAAATATGGCGACAAAGATGAGGACAATAGTCCGAATAATGTAAATAATGTACTAATTAAACATTAAACTATAATTAACAACCTCAGAAGTTCCGCAATCGTTTCTTTTTATTGTCACCATATAACCCAGTCACATCTGTCACAATTTAATCACAGAAGTGACAGATACAGACACTCAACACCTGTTATCTTCAGAGATATAATAGATTTATACGACATAGCAACCTGAAGATCATCGGAAAAATCACTGATGTCTAAGAAAATGTCCAAAATGTTACCGTATTACGATTAGTAACACATGTAAACAGTACTAGCGCTGTATGAAGAGACCGAAGAGAAGAAATAAAATATGGTTAGATGTGAATGAGTTTAAGCTTTACGTCATGGTGGCCTGATTATATGGCAGCTGTAAATCTGTCAGAGAAGAAAGAAGGCGATTTCGAATTTTGCAGTAGGCTGTGTTGCTTATTAATTAGTGTCGAATGAAATCTAAGGTAAATGGCAGGTTAACGTAATTATGAAGCAAGCATAAATTATGTGCAATGCGTTATTGCACTTTGATTAAAATAGATTTTCCTTAGAATAAAATACAGTTTAATTGATTTTCGCAAATCTGGCCTGCGTTTATTTAGCCACAATCCGTTTTGCATCTTTCTATCTTGTAGGATTCAAAATAGGATGAATTTCCCCAACAACGATTTCTGAGAAAAATATGAAGCAGAATTGTAAAATCTTGAACAGATTTTATTTTACAGTTTATGTAAATGTATGTATAGGGTGTTTCATTTAGACGGATCAAAGTCAGTAGTAAAATAAACAGTGTTATTGGTGAAAATTTACTTATTTCTCTATTGAATCATGTTATGTACGTCATGGCAAGTATGTGTGAAAAATAATATCGCCTAAATGTCCGCCAAAGCTTCGGCGGCACACTTCCACTCGATGGTCAAAATTTTTGATGCTCTTCGATCTCACCAATATGTCTTATTATCTCATCCTTCAGATGTTGAATTGTTGATGGCTTATTGGCGTAGAACTGACTTTTGAGATGACCCCAAAGGAAGAAATCTAAAGTCGTTAAGTAGCACGATCGTGGTGGCCAATTGACTTCGCTGTTTCGAGAGATGATGCAACCTGGGAACTTCTCATTCAAATTCTGTTTGAAAGTCATTTTTTCGTAATAGGCTTCGATAACTTTAACACGTTGTTTAATCGTTAATCATTCCATGGTTGAAATTAGACTAAAGTTTTTAAATGTGAAAGAAAAAGAAAAAGAAAATCATTAGACGTTTAAACTTAATTCACATTTAAAATCGGTGCAAGTTATTGGAACACCCTATATTTGGCTTTTGATATTTTCACTTGATTTTGTTTTTTCTAATTGTTTAAAAGTCTTCTAATATATTGTTAAATTTACTGAGATGATGTTTCATTTGTCGAATCAGATGTTTTAATAAAGAAAGAAAAAACAATTGGATAGTTCCATCATTTTCTGTAATGAGTACAACAAGAGGGATTAATTTAAAATCATCCATTTTTATTCGTCAATGATCATTGTCTCGAAGATCATGAAATATTGGCACCCACACTGTAAGTCAGTAACATATAATTCAATATTTGATTACTGGCTGCATGGACTAATTTATATGAGACTCCATTTAGAAAGGCATAAACTTGCATGTCCCTGAACCTTAGTTTATTATTTGACTGATTGTCAAAATGACACAAGAACCAGCTGGCTGTCTAGTCTTTTCTGGAGTTATTCTCGCAATATATTTAGTTTATATATATATATATATATATATATATATATATATATATATATATATATATATATATATATATAAAGTGTATAGGAATAGTAAGACCCCTTTTTTCGAACCAAGGTGTATAGGGCAAGATGGAAAAATTAATCGGCTATCATGTTCATTAGTCATAATACCACAAGCAATCTTCTTGTAGAGTGTTCTGAAATATCTTCTTTATAGGCTCAAACCTAAAGCACTTGCTAAATTAAAAAACAAGACATTTCTGAAGAAAAAATGTTCTTAAATTAATGCAGAAATGATTCAAATGGTGTGTAGAAGTGTTGACGATAGGGTTCAGCGTTTTATTGACCATGAAGAGGAGCATTTTGAACATGTGAAATAGTTTTATAATCCTAACAAATCATTTTGTTTTGATGTGACAATAATTAACTGGACATTAATATCAATGGTACCCAGCTAAAGCAGACAAGTGAATTCAAATATCTGGGCAGGATATTTACTGAAAACTTCAAACTAGAAATCGTGAGCAGATGTCAGTTGCCAACTTGTTCCTCTTCTAAAACATCTTAGCATTTCCATGAGCACAAAGAAAAATCTCATCAACGCCATTTTCATACCAACGCTGACATACCAGTGCCAGACATGGCTGCTAACAAAAAACCTTTGAGAGGAAACTGATCACTTATGAGATGAAATGACTGAGAAAAGCAGTGAACAAGTCCAGGCGAGACAAGATCAAGAAAGAGGCAATAAGAGATATGGTAGGAGCAATACCAGTCATACAACACATCGAACGACAGAGGATCAAGTGGTTCGGACACCTGACTCGTATACTTATCAACCAACCAGCCCTACGGGCATACACTCTCAGGTACTCTGGCTTGAGAGCGTGAGGCAGACGAAGAAGACGCTGGAGCGACTCAGTGGTAGACACTCTTAGAGCCCATGAGATATCTTTCCTCTAGGCCACTCGACTTGCCGCTGACAGAGGATGGTGTCTCCCAGCGACGCCTAACAACACAAGTGGAAGGAAAAACTAAACTAATAAAATTAATAAAGTAAAGTGTATTACTTTGCCGCATGTTGTATATCAAAATAAAAACCAGGCCTTTACGGAGAGACAGTTGGTCACATCCTCTTATATAATTAATACTGGAAAATATTGGGTACCTAAACCTTGAAAAAAAGTAAGATTAATACATAAATAGACCATCATAGACGCAGATTAGGCTAATGATCTTGTACTATCTGCAAAAAAATGCACAGATTAAGAGGCAAGAAGATTTGGTTTTAATGTAAATGCAGACAAAAATGTTCATATGTTTTAGGCAGCAAGTTTTCTTCAATTCTCTGTTCAGCAAAACATTAAAAAAATGGTCGACCAGTTTATCTCTCTTGGAAGTAACAGCTCTTCCGCAGATGTAAACATTCCAATTGTCAAATAGACAATCTGCTTCATCTGATAAAAGATGTCGTAACCTCTTTTAATCCACAATCGTATCTGTCTTCCTTTTTGATAGCAGCCATGGTCATTGGCACACAAGGATTGAAAAAGAAGTTAGATGACATTGTATTGAATTTAATCTCTTGTATCGAAATATATCTCTCTTGGAAACAGCACCCGAAAAAAAGAGTAGCTCATATGACCATGTAAATGTTACCAACGCAAGTCATTTGAGATAAAAGAATAAGACTTGGTTCTCTGTGTCGCGCAGGAAGTTCTTTTCTCGCCTGAGTCTATCCTTCAAATCTACAAATCAACCATTCATCCTTGCATGGAATACTGCTGCAATATATGGTCTGGTGCTCTCGCTGTTCATCGCGAGAACAAAATCCAGAGACGGATATGCAACGTGACTGGTCCTGATCTACCATCCCATCTATAGTCACTTTCTCACAGACGTACTGTGGCTTTCCTCTGTCTTTTCTACAAGTATTTCCATGGCAACTGCTCCGACGAGCTACTTTCACTGCATGAATTTTAGCGTGCTACTAGGTAGGCATTTCGGTCCCACAATTTCACCGTCGAAATGGTTAAATGTAGCCATCGCTTCTATTCCAACGGCTTCTTATCTCGCACTTCCCGACAGCGGAACTCCCTTCCTCTTACTTGCTTCCCTGATATCTATAATCTTCAAATATCCATATGTAATGTCAATCGACATCTTCTGATGACTTTACCTTGATTCCTATCCTTCTCTTTATTCTTTTTCCAAATACTCCTCTTTACTCTTACTCTCACTCTCTGTAACCCCTTGCGTGCTAGTGGCACTCCCACCTTGCTTGGGGGGAGTCCTTAAAAAAAGACTTGTGAGGTATGGCTAGAGAAGGAAGGATGAGTACCAGTGACGTAGATACATAGAGATTAGCTATCTCTTGAAAACTTATATTTAGCATATATTGCGAAATGAAAGTTGTCTTGAACGGCAACTCTTCTTGATCATTTTTATATTAATTCGATTGATCCTCCAGTCTTAAAAGAATGTGCAAAAAATTTCCGACGAACAACAGACACTATTTTTAAAAACTGAGCACTGGAAACTTTAGCAAACTGTAATAATTATAAATATTTGTCCTAAATCGCCTAAAGTTATTTCATTAGGAGAAGCACTTGACTAAACGATTTCAATTTGTGTCTCCAAAAGAGTATAGACATATGACCCATGGCCATTTTTAAAGGCTATAATAGTACGCAACTGTCTGTCTACCTCCAAGTCTTCCCGCTATAATATATCTTTAATCTTTATTTGACTACCATTTGATCATGTATTGTTGTCACATCTGGTCTGGGGCTTCGACAACGTATTTAAGGATTCTTGACAATCCAAAGAATCTGCAATGTTATTGGTCCTGACCTGTTAACCGGGCTTCGACGCCTTTATCATGGTCGGAACGCAGCTTTCCTCGACTTTTAGATAAAATAGTAGAATAGTCTTTCCTTTTGGTAATTCGACTTCCTAAATATTAGTGCCGTACTAGATTGGTAGTTAAGTCTCATCATTTAATTATTGACATTACTAAAAGTAAGACTATTTTCTATGCTAATGTTTTCTTCTCCAGAAACTCTCTTAGGTTTTCTCGCTTTTCTGTCAACAACGGTTTTCAAAGATTTAAATGCAACGCCAATCCTCATCCTTTGTCTCCTTGAATCCTGGTCTTTTAATATACTAACTTTTGTGATGTCAGGAAACACTCGTTACCACTTTTGTAATGTCAACGAATACTCGTTGTCATTTTCGTAATGCTCGTTGTAGTAGAGACTTTGAAATCGCAGATACAATTATAGTAACGCCGGTGAACGATACTGGTGTCAGACGCCTTCGAATATCACTCGCATTAATAGTAGTTGCTCGATAATACTCGCTCGAAAAGTAATGACCGTATAGTGATCCGTATAGTGATCCGAATAGAGAAATATTATAGTGAATAGTAGAGAAATAGAGGATAGTGTAGAAAGAGTGATCCGTATAGTAATAGAGGATAGAATAGAAATGGTGATCCGTATAGTAATAGAGGATAGAATAGAAATGGTGATCCGTATAGTAATAGAGGATAGAATAGAAATGGTGATCCGTATAGTAATAGAGGATAGAATAGAAATGGTGATCAATTAGAAGCCCCGCTAATTCACATATATACATTTCTTTTGCCATCACATGATCTACTTATTCGAAATGGGAAATCTTGTGTTTGCTCTCTGGTGATCTGTGTTCAAACTACAGTGTCGGCAGTAAGTATTTATTCCTGTATAAAACTAACGTTTTCTCAATTTCCTTCATTCTCTATAATCCTTTACGTCTTAGTCATTCATCGCCTTGCTTGGGAGGAAAACTATTTCGTAAAATACATCAAAATAATAAATAACAGATGATGCAGGATGTCAAACTGAAAACGTACAATGTGCAATGGATAATCATGAATGACTTGAGAAAATGTCGTGTGGAACTGTGCAATCGATATGACCTGATGAAGATAATGATGGTAACAATGAAAAAGTGTTTTGTAAAATAAAGGAGAATAATTTCAGGGTAATGAATAAGAAAACGGTCTCTTAGCTAATAAACAGCGAGAAAGTTGTTAAAAATTTATCGCGTTTCTGAAATACGATATATTTGATAAGAACAATTGACGAACCCACAAAAACAAATGAAACAAAAGCAAGATACAGCAGTACCTTTTCATTGACCCGTGAATTAACGAATCAAAAACTAGTGACAAGGCGAGATATTTATATGCAGATTATATCGCGTGAATCTTCGCCGCATATTGCATGCGTTGGAAATAGGATAGGATAGATTCTCTCATTAGCTACACCATTTCCGTCAGTGTTAAGTAGCCGAAAGAAGTTTTTTTTTCAGGGAAAATAAATGTAAACAATGTAGGCCAAATGTGTTGTGTTATTCATTACGACAATAAAACCGTTTTCCTGGTAAAAGGACAGCTGATTTGACTTCAAGTAAAGAAAAGAAATAGTGCGACTTTGATTTATCGGTCTGAAGACAGCCGAGAAGATTAACATAGTGACAAGACCGGAATGCGCCACTACGGAATAGGTTTATTTTGTTTTACGGCATATCAACCTCTCTGGGTTATTTAATGCTGACAATTTTTTTTATTGCTGTTAATATTTTGTTTTGCCAAAAATCTGTTTCTCGTACTACTTTTCCTTCAAAATTGTATTTCGGGAAATAATTTTTTCAAAAAGTATTCCAGGTCATAGTTAACTATTTGTCCATAGCTAGGACCCTAACAGGTGCTACCACCCCGGGTCAGGATGAACCTGGGAACACCAGCAATTAAGAGGTGGTTCCACGCTCCTCAAAACCACTTGATCAGAGGCCTTGCTGCTGGGCCTAGTTTAACGTCTTACCCAGGACGCCACTACGGAATAACGACCGTAGTTGCCAAACAACTGTAAATATATGATATCCAGAAAATGTTACAGATGAGTGTCAACTGTTTTTTACTATTTAGTATAAATGTTCGACTTGTAAAATTTTACGACTTTCTGTAAATTGGTGTTGTAAAATCTAGAGTTTATTATAGGTTTGGACATTTTGAACATAATATACACGGCAATCCCCTGATGTTTATATGGACAGTCGTTATTCGTCATTAATCAATATTCGTGTGACATAATGAAGCCACACCAAAGTCTCTTCACCTCAGCCGCCATTGGTGCATTCGTAAACATTCAACCAAATCCTGCGAATGACTATTACACCCATAAAGACTGAGAAGTTTGATCAGATGCAACTACGAGTTCATCTTTATCAGTTTTAATTATGCTCCGAGAATTTCAACCATTCCCAAATACGTTCGTGCTAACCAAGATCACAATTTATGAATGCACACAGACAACGAATTAATCTCTGTGTGTTATATGATAAGAAGTACAGATTCATATGTGGCATGTCAAATCGTTAGCAGTATATTGTAGTAAAGAAGGCAATAAATTCAATGTGAAACTTTCATATTAAGAATCGGAAATACCAGACACTCGAAGCAACCTATAAATTCGTAAAGAAAAGCTGATCAATTGCAATAGACTTCTTCATATTTCAATTTAAATGATCATCGTAGCAGGTAGGTACCGTGATATAAAATGGCTGTCAGTTAAATGGAAGATTTCATCTTGAAGAGAGTGATATTTAAAGGGAGATAATTCAGTAGGAATTGAAAATTTCCTTGCAGTTGGCATAACGCAGTCATCCCAGTGTAAAATTGTTTCTTTCAAAATTTATTTAAGCGACGAAAATGTACTTAAAATTGCATTGTATCAAAAATTATTCTAAACGTGGATAGATTTCTTTCTTTTGAAATGTTCGCTTTTTAAACTCTACCTTCAGACGAACTTCTAAATGCTTTTTTTCAATATTAAAGCAATAAGCAGTTCACTCAAGTTTGGTTTAGTACTCTGGAGAACCGATTTTGCCAGGTTATTTTCCGTTTTGTTTAAATATATTCAAAAATAACGGAAGCATTTTTTTTCAATTGCAGATAAACTCGAAGAGTATAATAATAAATATTACTTTATTAAAACTAAAACAAAATTTAATATTTCTATTTCTTAATATATTCTTTTGTTTTCCCCCTAGGTTTTACTGGTACAAAGAACGGCTCTTGAAGCTTCGTACAAAATAATGTATTAATTTCCTCTATTTTCAACCAAATTTTCTCTTTCTTTAAAAATCAGTGATTAAATTCTTGGCGATATTTACGTCGGCTGACGTCATCTTATTCCGTAAAAACTGTGCAGAAGAGAGCTTTTTTTTTGACGAGGCAGTTTTTTTTCTGCGGATTGAGAAAGCTCCATAATCTTCCCATATATATTAATAATAATTGGTTCTTTTCCCAGATATTTGGCATATCATGTTAAAACCTGGTTCCTATACAATCACCGAAATTAATCCAGGTCAAACCTGGTCAGTATCTAGATCGGTATTTACTTGACTCCCACTAAGTCAAGATGTGACACAAGGTCGTTTAACGTGGGAGACCCGAGTGTTTCCACTCAAAGGCCACTGGTCCAAAACTGGTCATAGCCTAGTCAAAGCTGGTCATGACTTGTCCTAGCAAGTCCCGGCCGGAGCCAGTCCAAGCTAGTCGAAGCCTTGATCGAATCTCAGCCATAGGCCAAGAAACGATCCAATAATTGTCACCCCCCCAGCATAACGCCGGCGGGCGAGATCTTAGTGATTTACCAAGCATAGCTTAGATGTGGCACAAGGCCGAAAGTAGGGGGCACCCAATGAGGATCGAACTCACTACTCAGTCGTAATAGTTATAGCGAGACAAGATTGCTAGCCATTGCACCACCTCGAGGTGCCCAGGTCAGTATCTAGATGGATAACGATTTAGGAATAGCAGCTTATGTAACCTTAGATGTGCGGTTCTTGTAATAGATCATGGGCCGGAATTGTTATTCGGAGAGCTGAGTTCAAATTCGGCCGGGTTCGTTAGAATTTACTTACAATTGGGAAAGTTATGAATCGACCTCTTCTCCACAGTATAGTTTAATTAGTAGGACTTCTATCAATAAATTATTATCTCTAAAAAAACTTACAATCTAAAAATAGATTCTGGCTTTAAATTACCTGCAAAGTTTTGACAAGCCGCAAAAAAAAAACAAAAAACAAAAAAAAAAACAAATCAATCCATCCAAAATATTTCATAGAAAAGATCTTCTTTTGGATAGTAGAGGGAAAATGTATATACTGTTTACGAGAGGAAATAAAGAGAAAATTAGTAATAAAACTTACTGTGGCACCTCTGCATGGTGTAATGGTTAGCACGCTTGTCTCACTAAAACAGTTAGGACTGATTATTGAGTTCGATCCTCACTGGGAGTCCCGTGCTTTCGTCCTTGTGCCACATCTAATCTACACTTAGAAAATTATTTTAGTGTGTAAACTAATCTTTTGAGTAGTTTGTAACACATCTATTTATATATCTCTCAGTTGCGTCTTTGTCTTTGGGCAGAATGCACTTAGGAGAGACTCCGTCAAAGGACAGAGTCGAAACTGAGAAAAATTATACTGAGAGGTGCCCAGCTCTGGGGAACAGCTGCCCGAGTCCGCGCGCTCTCATTGCACCAGAGAGCGGCATCGGCGCTCGCACCGAGGCCAGCGCAACCGACGGTTTCGGGGGCTGCGGGCAATTTTTGTTCCTGGTCCGGGTGTACGCGCTCGGGCTCCCCACCTTAAAAAAGACCTTGTGTCACACTTCGTCTTAGTGATGAGATAGAGTAAATACCTAGTAATAAAACTTATTGAATTATGTTGTAATATTTTAAGATTAGGAATTATAGATCATATAGATAAGTACCATTTCGGAACCTCTGCTTACAAAAAAAAAAAAACCCCAAAAAACGGATACTCAAACAAATGAACACCTGGTTAAAGACATTCAAAGACTTCCATTAGATGAATACAGGCATTAGCATTAAGGTTCCAAAATTTGATGCCTGAATTATCCAAATGCGCCACTCACACGACGGAAGACTTTCAGTGACTATGCATCTCCACGGTTGGTCCAGGCTTCAGAAGGGTGATTTTATTGCCACCATTTCTAGATTTCGTTGCCAACCAAGGATATAGAATCCAGTTTGTTCTGCTATTTAACCCATAGTTCTGAGGAGGATATATGGATTCATACATTTTTTTCCAAGAGCATTTACGGAAATGTAATGTGAGTGTAACAAACGCAGCTAGAATTCCAACTCGGCTTTCTGATTTCTCCTTCCGAACATCAGAATCATTTAAACCACACACACACACACACACACACACACACACACACACACACACACACACATATATATATATATATATATATATACACATCTATTCGTGTATTAATGGATTGGTTAAAGCATTTTTGGCTCTCTGGTCATTGTGAGCTCAATATCTGGGCCTGGAAAGCCAGAAGCTCTGGTTAAGTGGAATAAGAAATAAACATCAAAATATTATTTTGTAACTGATATGATATATGTTCCTGTACTGATACAGCTCCCTTTGGTCGAGATAAGCAACGTGGGTTACCTGACGGTCGTTTAGTGACGTTAACCCATACATTGACAAAAAAGAGTCAAATCCAGTTTGTTTACACCAGCCACGATTCCCAAGATTCGATCTTTCCCGTTCATAGAATATGTCCTGGCCTAGGACATAGATGAAACAAGTCCGTTTGAATCTGGAGTCCCAAACATGGCTTCTCCAGACACAGGAGTATCTCCATATTATATGTAAAACCCTTCCTTTTTGTCTCCCTTATACTATGCCTTGCTGTGTAGATATATGTGATATATTATTCTCGCGCCAGACACACGTGTATATATGTATATATAGTTTTATGTATGTATTAGTAGTATGAACGTCTCTCTGAGAAAAGAGAAAGCATGTTTGCCATTCTTTTAGATTTTAGTCATTCCGTGAATTATGGTGTTATTATATCACGGATATAATATAGCCCATAACCAGGGAAATACAAATAGGAGAATAAATCATTATACCATAGCCCCCTCCCGTTACATACCTAAGCGGAATGTTCAACATTATAAAATGATGTTACTATAACAGCAGAGAGGATCCTGTTGGTTCAAATAGCAAAGCAGTTAGACAAACTTATCAATGTTTAATGTTATGAATTAATGATACTCGTAATACAATTATAATGACTTCAAAGAGTCCTGTTTGATCATCTAGCAGCTATCGACATGTAGCTCAAGTTACAAATATAAATATAAAGAGATATAGATATGAACAGAATGATATAGACAGATATGAACAAATTTAAATGATGAATTTTGATAATCTTAATCCGATGCTCTCCTTATCCGCCCCGTATCATTTGTGATGGATTTTGTCTAATTCCTGTATCCGTAACAAACTTAGACGACTCTTCAGACCAGCATTCAATTACATTGTTAAGTCTACGCAAGTCACCACTCCTCCATTGCTCCGGTAATGGTAATATTAGTTATTTCCTTATAAGGAAACATTTGACATTCATCAACCAAGCAGCCAGTGTCGCTTTCGGTTGAAATTTATAAAATCTTTCTCTTAAAACATTTTAGAAAAACAGATTTCTCAAATCCAGTTGGTTTTATCGCTCTTTCCAGTATTGATGGGAGTTTCTTTCCTAACCTTTTGTTTGAAGTGGTGTGGAATGCTAACATCTTGATTATGTCATTATTTTCTCTTCCAATAACATGTGCTATCCATTTTAGTTGTTGCTGTTGTTGGTAGTCCTCAACTGAAGTAGTTTCTCTTATTTGGTGCAGTTCTTTTTTTTGTGCTTCTGTAGCATCAGTCCACAATGTTCAAACAAAATTGACCTTTGCCAAGACATTCACACTTTAATCGCTCAAAACCATTTTAAACCACTGATCTTAGGAAGCAGTTGTATACAGTTGACGGTTTAGATATTTCTGAATAAGTTTAGGGACATGCATGACTTCTATAAGACTAGGCTCTTTAAGAACATAATTCGCGTTTTCAGACTGATGTTTTGGTTTCGTAAGAATTTGCGGTGTTAAGGGAAACTACATCTAGCACAACCTATTATGTGTTCTTTTTCACCTATAATTAAATTGTTAAAGATGATCCATACATTATATGTTCAATTTCTTTTTCAGCTATACTTAAATTGTTAAAGATGATCCATACATTATATGTTCAATTTCTTTTTCAGCTATACTTAAATTGTTAAAGATGATCCATACATCATGTGTTCAATTTCTTTTTCAGCTATACTTAAATTCTTATAGATGATCCTATACCCTGAAATATTTACTGCATATTAATTCCACATTCTGATGGGTTTAGGGTATATTCCATCATTGTTTTCTTTCGAGTTTTCAGATCATCATTTCTGCTTTGGAAAGGTTTATGGGGCATTTAAATAAAATCACATTTCTATGACGCAGATAGTGAAGCATCGCAATAAGAAGTTATAATTTCCCGAAAACTGAGACAAGATACAGACTCAAGTAGATAGATATAAACGCATTATAATATAATCATGAAAATTCCGAACTTACTTAACGGAAGAATTTCTGGAGCATTCTGTCCTTCTTGATCGTAGCGAATGCTGGCAAATGTCCTCAGATGAAGAAGAGACTTGAAGCAAGAGAAATATTGTTCTAATAATGGATGCTAACATTACCATAGACTGAACATGAGGACATTGACGATGTTCTAAAGACAAGGCTAATAAAAAAGAACACCTATACCTAACATCAGGAAGAGACTGTTGAAATTTCTAGGGCATATATTAAGTAAAAGGGTCTTTGAAAATTTGATACTCAGAGGGGAGTGGTTGAAGGTAAAAAAAACTAAGGAAAGCAACACAGAAACAATCTGGTGAGCTTGAGTTAATGGCTGGCCTAAGAGGGTTTGGCAATGATGGCAAAAAGACAAATATTATTAAGAGCTAAAAAGGACAGGAAGAAACATGATCATTTATGAACTTAAGCAACACGGCATATTGAAAAAGAAGAGTAGATATAGTAAAGAGTAGATCTTGCAGTATGTTTTAACTATTATGTCATTATATATATATATATATATATATATATATATATATATATATATATATGAAATGGACAAAGTCCGACAATTAATTTAAGATATTTAGGTTTATACGTTCTTTTTATAGATACAAATATTTAAGCAAATGCTCTGTTTATAATAAACAATATTAACGACATTTACCGGCCTGAATGTCCGAAAAATTTTGATAGAAAATATGCGTCCTCCGACAGGAATCGAACCTGTATCATAAACGTCAATCAATTAATGATAATTTTTTTATGACAATTTATATATTCATTCTATAATAGTAAATGGCGATGAAGTTGATGAAAATAAAAAGTTCAATAAAATTGGCCTTTGTATAGATTTTTTATTTTTTCCCCAAATAAAAAATGCAGTTACTGATAAACATAAATTTATTGACTAAAAAACATTACAATTATTATTGTTGGATTTAAAATGAAAATTGGGATGTGTAGTGTGGCTGGCCCTGATCTGACATCACGTTTACAGTCGCTCTATCACAGACGTGCCGTCGCATCCCTCTGTCTTTTCTACAAATACCTTCACGGTAACTGCTTCGATGAGCTATTTTTGCTAGTTCCCCATGAGTTTAAACGGGCCAATAGGTGGGCATTTCGGTCCCACTCTTTCACTGTCGAAACGGTTAAATGTAGCCGTCTCTTCTACTCCAATAGCTTCATGTCTTCCACTTCCCGTCAGTGGAACTCCCTTCCTCTTACTTGCTTCCCTGGTAGCTATAATCTCCAACTATTCCAAAATGCAATGTCAATCGACATCTCCAAATGCCTTGATGTATTTCTCCGTCCTTCTCTTCATCCTTTCCTCTTTCACTTTACTCTTGCTCCCATTCTCTGTAACCCCTTGCGTGCTAATGGCACTCCTGTCTTGCTTGGGATGAAAAGCTTAAACACACACACACACACACACACACACACACACACACACACACACACACACACACACACACACATATATATATATATATATATAGTTTGATATATATATATATATATATATATATATATATTGGATTGATGTGAATTTGTCACCCTGGGTTTCACGCTCTGACGATCACAAATAGTGTGAAACCCCGGGTCACAAACTCATATCAATCCAACTGAATATGTTAGCTCTATGACTGATATGGTCCGCTTTCCAATAATTACACGCATATATAATATATATATATAAAGTTGCATACATGTATATATATATATATATATATATATATATATATATATATATATATATATATATATATTATTGTTATGGAGTAGTTTTCATTGGAGGCTTTAGTAGTTAATTAAGTCGGTCCTAAAATAGGTTCGACGTACAAAGCGTTAGGAACTTGATATAATAGGTAATGACGCAGAGAAATCTAGTGGTGGTCGCTGATACTTTAGTATCCGACTAACGGTCGTCCGGCATCGACTAACTGACCAACTCACTGAGCGACCTCGCGACTTGTTACTCTTACTACTCCTACTTATTATAGGTGGGAGAGTCTATTAACTGTAGAATAGGTGTGTTCCACTATAACAATTATATATCTATACATATATATGTATATATATACATATATATATATATATATATATATATATATATATATATATATATATATATATATATATATACATATATATATATATATATATATATATATATATATATATATATATATATATATATATATATAGAGAGAGAGAGAGAGAGAGAGAGAGAATCGAATTTAGATCTCTTCCCATACACAATGATGCAATACCTGTAGGAGTAAATCATGTAAATATACCTTTGTTTTTTCCCTTAATTTCTATATGTAGATTTTTTAATTAACGTATGTATCTTTATTTACATAAATCATGAGTGGCGCTAACAGAACAGAATAGAGTTCTTCGCCAATTAATTTTTGTGGTGGCAAACAGGCAGAACTATTACAAGTGCTTTTTTTTTCTACGTCGTCGTCGGGTTATTAATGTTATATTCATGAATGAATCATTAGGTACGAAGCGAATGAGAATTGACGCAAATTGTTCTTGAAAAGGAGATAATAATGATAAATTATGGCAGTAATGATTTTCAGCTAATTGAAAGTCGCTCTGTTGCAGCCTTTCCGAAAATAAACTCAATCTATATCGATATCCAATATTATTTGAAACCTTAGTATTCTCTTTTGTTTGGTTTGCCTCGTGCCATTACGACGTTTCAGCCGATTCATTCTTCATCACACTTATGGTATAATCAATGAGAAATAAGAAACCTTTATCACCCATAATATATATAATTAAATATATTCTCTGCTGATATGAAGTGGAAAGTCTATAATAAATCCACTGATAGGTCAAGCGCAAAGGAAGTCGGTACATAATGTCGGGCGAGGCAGTTTTTTTTCTCTCTCTAGAATCTATATTACATATCTATAAGTTTACCATTCCTCCATGTTTAGAACAGGGTTACCACATGTGGTCCGTTGCACCTGTTTATTAACTTTGAGCTCTTTGATAAGATACAAAGATGAGTCTGCAATATTATTGGTCCTGATCACGCGGGTCAAACAAACAAACAAAAAAAACAAGAAAAAACACATTATGCGATTCCTTTATCAAGCCTTAAGACAAATTATTACGTGACAGGATATTATCCAGTAAGGTCTTGTAATCAGGAGTAATGGAAAACTGCACGTATTCCTAACTATTGTTGACAAAACGTAGCGTTTTATTCCTTAATCATTAGCTGCAATTTCATGGAACACAACCATTTATATATTGTTTAAAATGTGATATATTTTGCTAATCACAAGCAGTTAGGGTCATATAAAACAAACCAGCTTTTTTTCTCATTTTGATTTATACTATTTTTTCGAGCCACGAACAGCCATTTTAGAACTTCATTGATTTAACCAATCGTAATACAAACAATTCAAAGAGATTACGCTAGGGTGCATTAAAAAAACTGGTGCAATAAAACACTAATAAGATGTACAGAATATAAAAACAAAACGTTAATATGCAATGGAATTTACACAGTCACTTCAATATATTCTCTGAATCCGACAGCGCTGACAAAGTTAACCAGGCCGCTGCTCTTGAAAAGGATCTTCATTCAGTGGTTAACTGGAGCAGTAAATGGCTTGTAATCTTTAATGCCTCCAAATCTAAACAGCGCTTATTTAACGGTCACAGAGAAACTTCCCTGACCCTCCCCGATCAGCATGATTGATGCTCGACTCCGTGAGGGTGGCCCACTGCGCCTTCTTGGCCTTACGGTTTTCAGTGACTTGAGGTGGAACAACTACATTGAATCAATAGCTGCATCTACTGCAAGGAAAGTCGCTTCACTGTGTCGTGCCAAAAGGTTTTTCCCGTCAGAGTCCCTCTTACACATCTGCAAATCTACCATTCGTCCATGTATTGAATTGCCATGATCTGGTCCGGCGTTACTGTTGTTCATCTTGAGGCTCTCGATAAAATCTAAAGAAGGATCTGCAATATAATCAGTCCTGAATTGACTTCTCGACTTCTGTCACTTTTTCACCGATGTGATATGGCTTCCCTCTGTCTTTTCTATAGATATTTTCATGGCAGATGTTCTGAAGAGCTATCTTCCCTTCTGCCCCAACTATAGGAATTTATGCGTGCGAGTAGATTGGCATCAAGGTCCCACCATTTTACTGTTGAAATAGTTAAATGCAACCAACATTTTCACACCAGCAGTTTCCTTTATCTCACTTCCCTATATTGGAAATCCCTTTCTCTTACTTGCTTCCCTGTTAACTACAATCTTCAAATATTTAAATTCAATGTCAATCGCCATCTTCTGCTGCCTTGATGCCCGTTCTTCATTTATCCTTTATTCTATCTTATCTATACACAGTATTTTTCCTCATTTTCACTCTCTGTAGCTCCCTGCGTTTTACTGATACTCCCGGCTTGCTTGAGGTGAAATGCTTACCCCCCACCCCCCAAAAAAAAACAAACAAAAAAAAACTCTCTGTTACCATTATTCATATAATGTGTGTGGTTGTAAGACTACACGCTGAATGGTATATGGGCATTTTAGAGTGACAACTTTCGAAAACAAAACTTGAATTCTCAAGCAAAATAACCATGTCTTTCGATATTTAGCGTTTCTTGAAACATTTTATTATAATTTTTATTAATTAGTAGCGACTCATTTCAAAACGGATGTGCGTGTGGTGTAATTGCGGGATTAATTTAGAAATCAGAAAACCAAGTTCGAATTTCAGCCGAATTCATTACATTCACTTGCGCGCGAATACCCTTAGGGAAGGTATGCATCTTCTCACCCACAGCTATAGATTAAATGGTAGGACATCTTGGGTTTTATATCTTTGATGGGTGGATATGCTGACACGATAAAATCACCTATCCACCAGCAAACCTAAGGCATTCGTAAGGATGCATCGGCCCATGAAAAAGTACAGTAACTGGCAGTTGTACGAGTTTTCGCATTCTGTCGCAGGCGGAGATAATGTTTCCTCTCTATTTTAAAGAGGTATTTATTTACGTGCAATATTAAATCTGCCCTTCACTCGTGTTATACTGAGAGTAAATGCTAAATTGTCCAAATCGTGTAACAGCTTGGGATAATTGTCCATCAAAAAACTATTGACCCCCCCCCCCAAAAAAAAAAACACACACACGAAAATGAGTTCCTTTTTTCCAGGTTTTCAGATATAACGTTGAGCCATTTTGACACCAGTTGCCGTAAGAATCACTGAAAAGTTTGAGTTATTCAGCTAGAAAGAGGACAAGTTAAAATCATTTTATATCAGCCCCACTATGTCTTCCCTTGAGTAATAACAAGACGAAAAGGATTATTCAGACCTTCAGTAATTCATACTCTGACTGCCATCTTCAATGTCGATTCAAGAAACACCAAAAGAACGGTGAATAAGATTAAAAAAGATGGAACAGTAGAGAGGAAGACTGGATCAGGAGGTCCGAACATCAAGAGGGATAATCATTTCAACTTAGAACTAAATACATTAGTGTTATAAAAATCTCGGAGAATTCCAGTAAAATATCTTTAATCATTCCTAAGATGCGACAGTTCAAACTTAATTTAACAATCGGACAATTTTGCAGTTACACAATTTCGACAATTTTGCTCTTACTCCCGGTGGATCTTTGTATAAAAGATCTCCGCAGGCATATATAAAGAAAAAAAAGGAATTTTTACACCCGAAAACGTAAAAGAATATAAACCAAGTAATATAAAATGATCAGTGCCTGGGTTCAAAGTTGAGTGGTCTAATATCGAATCATAATCGATAAGCACAGCAAATCGTCGGCAAGTTGGCAATCATTGCATTCGCGGTCTCACGAACCGGATGGATAAACTCAACTGGCGAACGAGTTGCCACGTCGTTGTGTTTATTGATTTGATTCAATCCTAAGCCTATGCATATCTTTCTAAACGTATTTCTCTGACGTATTTTTATTACTGAAAATCTTATTTAAGTGGATCACAGTATTTAAGTAGACCCTCCATTTTTTAAAACAGTGTTTAATTAGTCTACTGGCCTGAGTACTCCAGAAGACTTAATAAAGAAAATATTCCACCCGAACCCTCGACACACACTTTGCAGGAGTAATCACCGTCTTACCCAGTGTACTTTGACATCCTGGCTTAAGCAAAATAGTACCCGGCTTTACTATGATGCTCTCCATAAATGTTGTGTCTTCTCAAATATAGGTATCCGTAATAATAATATATATATATATATATATATATATATATTAAATGTCTTTAATAAATAAATTGTCGGACTTTGTCCATTTCTTAATATATGACGTCATTTGTTTACATTTGATACGCCATTAGCAGTTATGAATGTACGAGATTCATAGAAGATTGAAGTTTATAAGCCGTAAATTCAACGATCCTTTGTGGCCGAGCGGTCAAGGCACGTCAGCGTAAATGACTGTTCCGTATAGGATGCATGTTCGAATCCTGTCAAAGGACGAATATTTTCTATGAAAATTTCTCGGACATTCAGGCCGGTAAATGTTATTTAATACTGTTTATTATAAACAGAGCATTTACTTAAATACTTGTATCTATAAAAAGAACGTTAAACATAAAAAATGTCTTTAATAAATATATATATAGTTAAATTCCCAGATCAATTCTGTGGACAAGACAGATTGGTATAAAATGACAAGTGGAAAAAAATAAATCTTAGATTTTGCCGACGCGTTTCGTCTTCCGTCTATCTTTTTAAATTTTTAAACATTTCGATTTTATTTTTGCCTTGAAAAAGTCGGAAGACGAAACGCGTCGGCAAAATCTATGATTTTTTTTTTCCAATTGTCATTTCATATATATATATATATATATATATATATATATATATATATATATATATATATATTTCTGTATTTAGGCAGCAATTCTTCTTTCATGTACATTTCATTGAATACGACAGACAACGTGCTTGGATTTAGTTTTTATACGATTCCTTATGTGATCTAATTTTTTTTTCTTTTCGGGTGATAAATTATATAAAAATTGTCCAATTTGTTCTTTTTATTCGAGAGAATTCCAGTCGAGTTCGCGAGATTTCCTTACGCACAAATAACTTTGGAAAAGGTATGAATCCATCTGTTCTCCTCCCCAACTATGGGTTGAATAGCAGTACGACTTGGTTCTTTTGCCTTGGTTGGCAAACAGTCTACCGCAGAAAGAAATGGCAACCTACTGCAGGAAAAATCTGCCTCGTCAGTCATTTATCGAAGGATACATGATCGCCGTGTATTAAGAAGAGTAGCAAGAAAGAAATATTTGACTTTTATCTATGAAATGTTTATTATTATCAAATGTTTAAATCTTCTTTTTGTAGCTCCCCCTTGAGAGGATGCGGTATTATGGTGTATGGAGGATTGATTGGGGATGGACGAGTTTTTATGGTGAATGTGCAAATTGTAACGGGTGAATGGGTCGTGAATCGGATTAGCTAGGTATAGGATAGGTAGTGAAGACCAGCCGCAACCCCTTTCCCCTTTTTTCGGCCTGTTGCCATAATTCTATTTTTAATACAATAAATATTGTCGTAAGAAAGATGATTATTTTTAAATATAAATATATCGTGTAAAATACGTATTTTTTTTATTTTATTAGGATACGAATTTATTGATATACCACTATACAACCACACACATATATAATTTTATACTATGATATTAATTAATATTTTTATATAATCATTTAATTCAGGTTATTTCAATCATCACTCGACCACTATGAACTCCACGATGGCAGGCGATTTCTTTCTTTCTCTTTTTAAAAATGTATCCTGCTACAACCCTGATTCCTCTGTTTTTCTTGAATTAATGGAGTAACAGGCTTTTTTTTGTTCACATATTTGATGATGTTTTCTTAGGTCCGATGCCTTAACAGGCTGGGCAACAATGCAATCACGAACAAGGACACTGACCAGGCATAGCGTAAGCTAACAACTCAATCAGAAGAAATTGCATGATCGTATTTTTTTATTATCTTCTATCATATTGTAACCCGTTGAAAGCAAAAAAAAACAAAAAAACAAACATTGATTACGCTATAAAAACGGAATTGTACACTAATTTAATTTCATTTACTGATAGGGTTATGTTGGCCTTTCTTCCTTCTGTTTCCCTGTGTCTAATATCAAAATGCACAATCATAGGATGGAAGAATACACCTAGCGAAGTGTGTCATAGTCAACAGCTACAAATATCGATCAGATTTTTATGATGTACATAACTTCACTATATACGGAAGTACAATAATGCTACCAAAATTACTATTGAGTCATAAGTACTTTTAATGTACGAAATTTTCATCCTAACTGCTAACAAGCAGTTAAGAATAAATTTGAATTACATTAAACACAAAAAGTTTGGAAACCTTGCTTTTCTTAAAAAAAAAACACATTAAAATGAGGTATTTCTTTTAATTTTCAAAAGTAAAATATAAGATTTTCAGCATTATCTTTTTTTCGTCAATAAAACCGCCACCTGATTTAATTTAAAAATTCTTGGCATTCTTTCCAGTAGTTGGCAAAATTTCCCAAGCAGTCTCCCAGCACTAAAAAAGCTCGCTCTCACTCTTTGTGTATTCTTTTCGAACTCTCCTATCCAAATCGTCCCATACTAATTCAATGGGAGAGAGGTTCGGAGACTGGGATGGCTATATCATAATTTTAAAAACTGGATTCCATTTTTTTGTCTCGAGATAATTTGGGCATAATTTGGAAGTGTTTTGGATCGCTGTCTTGTTGAAATCTGTTTTTTCCCCTAATTATTCGTAAAAACAAGATGGTATATCATGTACTTACAAAGTCAAATGATATTATTCTTTTCTCATGATTCCTTTGGCCTAAATCAAATCTCCAACCATTTTTTTCGATTCAAATTCCAGGTCATAGTTTCTGTCTTGGAAAGGTTTACTTTGAGTCCTATTTCCTGGAATACTTAATAGAGGATGTTGATTTTCTTTTCAAGATCGTTCTTACATCAACTATGAATACCTATATCATCAGCATAGCCCCTTCATCCCATTTATAAGTCGAATATTTGTCCAGACATTGAATATTGTTCCCACCTCTGGTTTGCTGCTTCTGCTATACATTTAGAGAATCTTGAAGTATCTTCAATTTCATAGGCCTTGAGGTGTCATCCCAGCATCAGTCACTTTGACACCGCCATAACCTAGCTTACCTGTGATTTTTCTATTAATATTTTCATGGAATGATCTTTCCTATTTAGGTATTTTTCACACAGTACTTGATTGGCAGATCGGTCTCGTCATTTTATTGTTGCTATATGTAAAAGTTCTATATGTAATCGTAAGTTCTATGCGAACAGTTTATTCTCTCGTACTTTTCACTTTTGGGATCCTCTTTCAGCTTCTTGCTTTCTAGTCATCTTTGTGTTTCAAAGATTTAAATGCAATGTCAATCGTTATTCTTCTGTCTTCTTAACCCCTGTTAATTTATTCTTCTCTCCGTTTAATAATGTTTATTTTTATATACTCAGTAACACCTATTGTACAGGGTGACCCCAAAAAACGGGAATTTTTGAAGTGCGTATTGCCAGACATGAGCAAGTGGCAACACTGCGAGACAGTGACTTTGAGCAAGTAAACCATTTCGCCATTTAGAATTCAAGATGAAATTCACACTATCCCAGCTGAGATGTTGCAGCAGGCAATGAGGAATCTCAACAGCAGATTTCAAGAATGCATTCGTACAGGAGGACGTCATCTACAGGACGTAATTTTTAAAAAATAAAAAATTCCATCATTGTTTTTTAAATGGCATGTTTTAAGGTTTCAGTTACTATGACTAAAATATTTTCTTCCATCACACTTGGTTTTATTGGATTGTTAAAAAGTTCCCGTTTTTTTGGGTCACCCTATATTAGTAGATTTATTGATGTGTTTGGTTTTAAATGATAAAAAGAAAACTGAAGAAAACGTAATTGTATTTTAGTTTTTAAAGAATAAAGATAACAAAAAAAAATAAAATTATTTATCAATCAACCTAATACAGAAATATGATTTTTTCTCTAAATTTTGTAGAATGATTTAATAACATTATCTATTCTATAACAAAGATGTAACAAAAAATGTTCAAGTCATAACTTCCATTTATGTTATACAAGTGTATAAGGACAATGCAGTAACTGACGTGTAAGCGGGTTTGTAACTTATTAACCGCAAATTCCTTCCATATGAGTCCGTTATTTGCATGTGTTATGATATTTGCGTCGTTTTCACCGTAAGCAAATAAGCAAATCAAAATAGTGAAAACCAAAGGGGGAGTGGGATTTTTGATACAAAAAATCGACAGGATATCCGATGAGACGAAAATATGCATTCTTTGTATAGGAGACAAATGGAAGGGATTAAATATGCCGCTTGGTTTTTTTATGACTTCCTGAAACCTTCTTTGTTGCTCAGATGATCGGTTCAATTGTAGAGCCACAATCTATACTGACTCAAGTCTCCTCTTCATTTCATTCGAATTCTCTAAATTCATAATTTAAAAAAAAAGAAATAATATTAAAACGTAAAATGTTAAATTAAAATTAGAAATATTAAAAAAAAATATATATCGATAACATTAATAAAAATATTTTGTTTTGTCAGATTCAATTTTTCATTAGTCAGTAAACATTTAACAAGAATCCGCGATTCTCAAATATTTCAGCCAATAAAAGTTTGGTGGGTCAAATGAAACACTTAAATTCATAAACTTGATCAAATATCTATTGTACTACTATTATTTAGAGGTGGTTTAAGTTTTGACCTTTGTGAGAAAAGTGGTAGAAAAAAATGCTGTACATAGCAGGAGCTATATTCAAGTCTCAATTTGGTCCGTGTTCAATATATCATAGGTCTGTTTTGGTATGTTTTACGGTATATCAACCTAAATGGTTTATTTAATGCCGACAAGATTTTTATTGCCGGTAATATTTTTTCCCCAAAATGTATTGCTCGTATTAAAACCTATTTTTATACTTTCATAGTGTTTTGACCCCAGTTTTTATTGTGGGGAGGGGTAAACATCTGAACATAGCTGTGACCCCTATCAGGTGCTACCACCCCGAATTAAGGGGAAGCCGAGAAAATCAGCAATTAAGAGGTAGTTTCACACTCCTCAAAACCCCCTGATAAGAGGCCTTGCTGTCAGATGTTTATAAATATATTATAGGAATTGCTACACGAGAGAACAAATTCTTGTGGCACTTAATACGGTTTAGAGATTTACTTTAAACTAACCATTTATACTAGGTTTCGATGGTGTAATTTGAAGGCTGAAGAATACACAGGCTGAAAATTACAAAGTCGACAATTATAATAACGAGATACAAATACAAATGCTCATTATCGATCAGAACTTCGATTTTAATTTTCGAGTAATTTTTCGATTTTAATTTTCGAGTACAAATGTTTAAAGTATTTTGAGGTATGTAATTATGAAGTAAATAATAAATCAGAATCTTGTCCTGGGTATGACGATATACACACGGCAGCAGGGGCTCTGATCGATAGGTTTTGAGGATCTTTGGGCCACCTCTTAATTGCTGTTGTTCCCGGGTCTACGTGTTATGGTCCTAGCTATGGGCAAATAATAAACCCCCAAACTGGGGTCAAGACATGAAAATATAAAAATATATTAGAAAAATTGCCAGCAATACATTCTCAAATATCTGGGCAGCATATTTACTGAAGACGGTTAACTAGACAGAGAAATCGAGACCAGATGTCAGAAAGCCAACACAGTCAGTTACCAACTTTCTCCTCTACTAAAACATCCTAGCATTTCCATGAGCAGTAAGGCAAATCTCATCAACGCTATTTTCCTACCAACGCTGACATACAAATGCCAGACATGCCCCCCACCCCTAATAAAAACAGAAAAAAATTTTGAGAGGAAACTGATCACTTGTGCCCGAGGAAAGCAATGAACAAGACCAGGCGAGACAAGATCAGCAATGAGGCAATAAGAGATGTGGTAGGAGCAATACCGATCATACAACACATCGAACGACAGAGGATCAAGTGGTTCCGACGCCTCAATCGTATGCCTGTCAACCAACCAGCACTACGAGCATACACCCTCAGGTACTCTGACTGGAGAGCGAAAGGCAGACGAAGAAGTCGCTGGAGCGACTCAGTGGTAGACACTCTTAGAGCGTATGAATTATCTCTCCTCCAGGCCACTCGACATGCCACTGACAGACTACTCTGTCTCCACGCGACGCCTAACAGCACAAATGGAAGGAAAATCTAAACTAAACATTTTCAAGGTAAAAGAATAAAAAATTACCGGCAGTACATTACTGTGGGAAAATTACGGGTTTTGGGGGAAAAAAAACTATACAAAAACTCACGACAAAAGAAAATTTCAGAATTAAATGACCCATAAGGAGTTGATATGCCATTAAAAATACCAATGAAACCATAATCAGAATCGTCATTTAAAATAATATATTCAGTGCTAAATGATTTTAATGTTTTTTACTGTTTTACCTGTTAAGCGATAACTATGTTAATTACGTAATATTCCCCTTCTTGAAATTTTCGCTTTGTCTTCGTTTTGTCCTCTGCTCATTGCGATTAATAATATCCAGCGATGCTTTTTAGTTTTTTGTCTATTCTTGCCTTGCACATGTAAGCCAAAAAAAGTCTAGCCCCGAAGAGGATACTTTGAAAACAAAAATAAAAAATTACAAAAGCATTCTTTGAGAACAAACTTAGATTTACATTTGATCATTATTAATAATAATGGCCGCTGAGAAATGCCTTCCATAGATTGCAATTATGAGTTCTGCATCAACTGAAAGAAAGAGTCGTAAAATTTTCTATTTACCGTGTATTAGCTAAATCTGGCTGAGAAAACACTGTTGGAATGCTATCTTTGACGTACCTACCTATTTTATTAAACAATGCAAATAATGTTGGTTTTAACCTGGATTCAGATTTCTATAGCTGTCTGTGTGGGACGCAACCACTTCATCATATAAAATAACTGTCATATCGGAAAAAAATGAGTAAGACCGACACCGAGGTTCGAGGGTGACACTCTGGACTTATGAATATATTTTTTTCCACCAGGTGTATAAATAACGGTATCAGGCTGCTTATTGCAATTGATTATTGAGTGACTAATGATTGAAATTATTCGCTCGAATTATTAAGATTTATTGGGCTATGATGTTTTGGGTTTTAATTTAGGATTTACCGGACGTTAAGTCGGGCCGAGCTACTAACAAGTTATTCACTGAAATGGTTAATTATCTTTCATTGAATTATATTTCTTTGTTCTTGTTAAGTATTTATTTTGTAAATTGTAATTTAATACTGTTTTTTTCTTAACATTGAAGTCTTGAGTTATACTCAATTATTAACGGCTACGGTACGTCACAAAACTAACCCAACAAATTCGGAAGATGAATTCTGGTAAAATAATTGAATATAAAACAGGAAATAATACAAGTTTATTCAGTGTGTTTTTTTGCAATAAATTATACACACACACACACATACATATATATATATATATATAACTTATAAATGTCTGGTGTGAGACAACCAGAGGCTTATGATGTAAAGACAGAAACAATCCAATGGCGTTAGAGAACATGACTCCGTTTCATGTACACACCAGACAACAATCAACAAAAGAAAGATTAAGCCCGAAATTCTTACAGAAAAGAGGAATAAAAAGATTAAAAAAAAAAAAACAGAGGTTAGAGAGAAGACGACTAAACGGGAAAGAAACAACTAAACAATGAGATATGAATTTACTACACACATACCACGGGAATATTTTCCAAGTGTAGACCATTCGAGCTGGGGATCGAATTAACAGTCGATGGACTAAGAGATCAGTTTGTTATTCACGTGCGCCCGCGCGCGCACACACACACACACATATATATATATATGTATATATTTCGTGAGAGGTGTTTAAATTTTAAATCAACGCGTCACATCAGAACATTTCTACATTATCCTAGATTTTCCAAATATCCATAGTCAGGATGATGAAGGTAACATCAACAAGCTCAGTGATAAATTTTATATTTATTATTTATATATATATATATATATATATATATATATATATATATATATATATATATATATATATATATATATATATTGTTCTTTTACTCACACACACAGACACATATATATGTATATATCACACACACACACACACACACACACACATATATATATATATATATATATATATATATATATATATATATATATATATATACTGTTTGGGGGGATCAGATCATTATTCAAACATATATTGTTGAATATAACAGACAGGAAAGTCTATTATGTTTTGATCCTCAGATTTTCCAAGCGTCGTATAATAGCTTTAGTTTCAATAGAAAATAAAAACAGTCCAACATTTGAATCTCTCGTTATTATATTTCTCGTCGATATAAGCTTTTGGCTTACATATGAGCCATCATCAGAGTGTTTATATGGACATACAATATATATATATATATATATATATATATATATATATATATATATATATATATATATGTGTGTGTGTGTGTGTGTTTGGAAATTGTTTTTTGTACAGACATAAGATAAAGTTTAATTTACAAATTAGATTCAGTATATAAACAATGCCGACGATTATAGTGAAGTATTTTGATAAAAATTTTGACTGATAAATGATTCATTTTTGTCGTAGTTTTCAGTAGACAATTTCTTTTATTTCTTGCCGGCTTCCGCGGATGTCTTTTGGGACTTCGAACCTTTACCTTTCAGCGTCCTATGTACGTAAAACTTATAAGATTTTAGAAAGAATTAGATCATTTTATCTTTATTCGACACATTGATTCGGCATAATCTTTCTTCGTATACGCAACTGATCTCCGTAGTTTGTTTACATTTATTTTGCGCCCAATTTTTATTTTCTTTTTAAATCACCATTCTTTATGATCCCTTCACATAACGTGACTCATAAAAGACATTAGGGAAGCAGAACTATGTATTATTTCAAATACGACACAGTACGCGTGCTAGAGACCCCCAAATAAAATAATTAAAAAAGTACAACAAAAAACAAATGAGTAACCTATTGTTACTCGCTTAATTTTTAATTACGGTTTAATTAGACGATAACGATTGCAATTGCGACGAAAAGCCAAATTAAAGTTAAGCCTTTAATAAAGAATTGTTTTTACTCTGTTCGATAATTAAATTTAACTTTAAATGAGGTTTTATTTAATTTTTAATCGCATGTAACTATAGTAGTTACTACCTGTAACTTCAGGTTGTTTATGATTCGCCGAGATCGAAAAACAGACGGAAGGGCGGACACGCGTACACTGCGCTTTATTTATATAGATTATGTTTAGACCTTTCAACTTTGAACTTCAAGACGCACTTGACGGTTTTTCTTTGGCATATATAGGACGGCAAGAATCTATTCCTTTGTTCTTTGGGTCTATTATTATATGAAACTTCCAAATTATTACTTTTTTGAATTGGTCGGTTTAAGTGAAAGCAAAGTTAAAGGGGGGCATTGTTAATTTGATTGGGCCTCTGAGAAAGTAACAGCTCTTTTGTAGGTACAGCACGGATAGGAAAATAAAGCGGCCTTACGAAAAGGTTCTTAGATGTCCATCCAAAAGATACGATCTTCAGCAGAAGTGTCTGCTTAGAATGTTTATTAGACTGGTTTCCATTGTTTTTTTTTGTTTTGTTTTAGAGTATATCAAACTCAATGGGTTATTTAATGCCGACAGCATTTTTATTGCTAGTAATATTTTTTTTTCTAAAAATGTATTGCTGGTAAAAATTTTTCTTCAAAAATCTATTTATGGTAATATTTTATTTTCAAAAATATACTGCTGGTAATAATTGTTTACAAAGCATTTCTGGTATTAAAATCGATTTTTACACTTTCATTGTAATTTGATCCCAGTTTGTCCATAGCTGGGACCGTAACAGGTGCTACCATCCCGGGTCAGGGTGAATCTGGGAACACCAGAAATTCCACGCTCTTCAACACCTCCTGATCAGATGCCTTGCTGTTTATCGTCTTACCCAAGACTCGGGTGTAGTTTATCGTCATGCCCAGGACGCGGATGTAGTCTATCGTTATACCAGAACGCGGATGTATTTTATCGTCATACACAGGACGGCGTTTAATAGACAAACGTTAGTTTCGATCCCAATCACGCAGAAATTACCAGAGGCATAACCCCATTTAGGTTCTGTTTTATAGAGGAGTACGACACCTGACACAAAGTCTTACCAGAGGCGTGACGTGGACTAATTGGATCCTGGGGGACGGGCAATAGTTGGCGCGTTTTGATGATTCTTTCAGGCTGAGGTAAACGTTTGGTTTTTGCACAGATTTCTTGTGGTTATAAACTCCAAATGAAAACAATGTGACGTACAGCCCGGTGGTGAATGACTAATGGTGAAGGGCGTGACCCCGAAGTATGGGTTTCGCGTGATTCATCGGTGAGAGTACGTTACAGTACTTCATTATAGTTTGCTCGCGTTCCTGTACGATATGTACCCCATCATGTACCGAACAAAGATGAGTTATTCTAAAAATAATCATGGTATCTACATAATATTCGTAGAAGCAATAATGTCGAAAAAGGCATTCTTGGAAAATATGCATATATTCATTTATACAGTTTTGATTGGTGGTCAACGAAAATTCTGTGCTTCTGGTATTTGAACATAAATATGCCTATGGTGTTGTGATATTTTACCATGATTGGTTGACAGCAAAACATTACGTCGACATACTTGAATATATATATATATATATATATATATATATATATATATATATTATAATATAATTGATTTAAAATATATGTTTTTTGGGAGTTCTTTTAAAATTTTATTGTTAACGGCAAAAAATCCAGACGACATGCATTTAACGGATGTCAGATTTCATTGAAAATACATCCCTACCCCTACCAAAACGTAACTAATAACTGATACATCAAAATAAAGCCATAATGAACACCCAGACACCCCTTGTCTGGTTGAATTGGATTTCTCTGTATCCTTGGAAACGTGAATTATGATTTTTTGTTGTGCCTCAGTAACTCAGTAATTTTAAAAATAAGTTACTCCAAAATTCGCTTGAGGATGAAATGGAACTAATGTCTTTAATTTAATTACAAAATTAAACTCGGGGATTTTAGCTTCCATTTTTGAATCATGGTTAGAACGGTGTAGCGAAAAAAACATATTTTAAATCAATTAATTTATAATATTAATACCCTTTAAATTTACATTGAGCACTATTTTGTGAAAACAAAAATATCTATAAGAACACCGGATTATATATCATACTGTTCTTTCTTTATATTCATATATATATGTTAAGAAATGGACAAGGTCCGACATTTTATTTATTAAAGACATTTTTATTTATGTTTAACGTTGTTATTTTATAGATACAAGTATTTAAGCAAATGCTCTGTTTAAGATAAACAGTATTAAATAACATTTACCGGCCTGAATGTCCGAGAAATTTTCGTTTACATTCGATACGCCAGAGCAGTTATGAATGTACGAGATTCATGGAAGATTGTAGTTTATAACAGTAAATTCGACCTTGTCTACCATAAGGTTCATGGTGGCCGAGTGGTTAAGGCATGTCAGCGTATATG
>CAHIKZ030000740.1:560000-610000 GCA_903632075.3 Acanthosepion pharaonis
TTAAATGTCGCAAATAGATGGAGGAACAAATATCATAAAGGGCTAGAGAAATAGTTAACCTTAATGACTAGAGGAACAAGTATCATAAATAGCTGGAGGAAAAATATCGCAAATGGTTGAAGGAACAAGTATGAGCAATTGAAATATCACAAGTAGCTGGAGGAACGAATATTACAAATGACTGGAGGTATGATTATCGCAAATTGCTGGAGGAACAAATACCATAAATTAACGGAGAAACTAATATCATAAATAGCTGGAGGAACACGTATCATAAATAGCTGGAAAAACAAGTATCATAAATAGCTGGAGGAAAAGATCGCAAATCGCTGGAGGAACAAATACCATAAATTACCGGAGAAACTAGTATCATAAATAGCTGGCAGAACAAGTAGCATAAATAGCTGGAGGAACAAGTAACATAAATAGCTGGGGGAAAAGATCGCAAATGGCTGGAGGAACAAGTATAAGAAAGATATAGAAGCGCAAAGAAGTAAATATTGGTAGAAATAACGAAAGAAAAGAAACAAAGTCTTGAAGGAAGAACATAATACGTAGAGATAGATAGATAGATAGATAGATAGATATGAAATGACCGAGATAGATAGATAGATAGATAGATAGATAGATAGATATGAAATGACCGAGATAGATAGATAGATAGATAGATAGATAGAAATAGATGGATGGAGATAGATAGATAGATAGAAATGACCGAGATAGATAGATGAATGGATGGATAGATAGATGGATAGATGTGAAATGACCGGGGATAGATAGATAGATGAGATAGATAGGATGGATGGATGGATAGATGAGATAGATATGAAAATGACCGAGATAGATAGAGATAGATAGATGGATAGATAGATGTAGGAAATGGGATGGAGATAGATAGGGATAGATAGATGTGAAATGATAGATAGAGATAGATGGATGGATAGATAGATATGAAATGACTGAGATAGATAGAGATAGATAGATGGAAATGATGATAGAATGATGAGATAGATAGATGGATAGATAGATAGATATGAAAATGACCGATAGGATAGATATGATGATGAGATAGATAGATAGATAGATAGATAGATGGATAGATGGATAGATGAAATGACCGAGATAGATAGATGGATGGACCGAGATGGATGGATAGATGGATATGAAATGACCGAGATATGACCGAGATAGATAGATGGATGTGAAATGGATGAGATAGATGAACATAGATAGATGGATGGATGGATGGATGGATGGATGGATGGATGGATGTGAAAATGACTGAGATAGGGATAGATGGATGTGAATGATGGGATGGATGGATGGATGGATGGATGTGATATGAAATGACCGAGATAGATAGATGGATGGATGGATAGATGAAATGATACCGGGATAGATAGATATGAAAATGACCGAGATAGATAGATGGATGGATAGATAGATATAGAATGACTGAGATAGATGGATGGATAGATGGATATGAAATGACCGGAGATAGATAGATAGATAAATGGATAGATAGATAGATAGATAGATGGAGATAGATATAGAAATGACCGAGATAGATAGATAGATAGATAGATGTGAGCAGAGATAGATAGATAGATAGATAGAAAGAAAGAAAGAAAGAAAGAAAGAAAGAAAGAAAGAAAGAAATAGAGAGGGAGAGAGAGTGGGAGAGGAAGGTAGATCAATGTAATAAAGTACTTTTAGTTGAAGAGTATTTTTGGATTAATATTTTCAGAAAAATCAATATAGAAACCCCAAAAGAGTAAATGTAAAAAAACAAAAATAAAAGATAACTTTACGATGATCTACGAGAATAAAATGTAAAAAATAAAAAAAAAAAAAAACAGACAAATATCCCATGAGTTTTAATCATTTGGGGACTAGAATCATCTCAAATTAAGAAGATTTAGCTGGGTGCAGGTTGTAGCAAATCCTCAAATATGCAGCTGGTAAGAATAACGAGTTCTTTGGAAAATCTCTTCGAAGTGAAGAAGAGAGACCGATAAAGTTTATGGCCTTCTGCCAGACTTTTTTCTGAACGTAGCAAATAAATCTGAAATTGAGAAAGCAAACAGTTGGCATTGTCGAAATTATCCGGGCATATATCTCCAAGTATTTCCAGGAAAGCTACCTGAGTTGGCAGGTGGTGTCTCTGGAATCGGTAACAAGCGATAGAATGATGCCAGAAATATTACAAGGAAACCGGTTACACGATGTGTGAATTTCGACACAAGGAAAACAATCGGTTTACTTAACAACAAGAAAAGTTTTGAAAGGACTAGAAAGCCAACAATATTTGGCAGCTTTAGACTATTGTTCGCATCTTTTGTTTCGTTCAACTCACTCGACATAGTTCCTGAGTGAAAAATATATATATATATATATATATATATATATATATATATATATATATATATATATAAGTATATTTTGCTTTCAAACGTACATTCACGCAGGCTTAAATAAGAAGTTCGTGACGAAACCTAAGATATAAAATAAAACCAGGTATTAATTGTACAAAAAAAAAAAAAATAAAACAAATAAATACCCCAAAAAAAAAAAAAACACGGAACAAAAAAAGAAAGTTATAAGCCGGCTTACAATTAATTTGATTATTTTTTAATGGGGCGCAAGTCCACAAATAAGAGGCAATTTGTACAAATATAGTCATTATAATCGAAATGGTCTGTGATTTGTCCCTAGTAATTATTACGCCCCTGACGTTGAGTCCTATTTAGAAATTTTAACGACGAAAATTCTAGAGAAAATAGAAACAAAAATTATGCTTATGCATAACATCCGGAATAGTTGGTTGAAATTTCTAAAGCACAGAGAGAGGAAAGAAGGCTTGGAAAATTTGATGCCCACAGGACGGATTGATGGTCAGAAGAAAGCAAAAGTACAATCTATCTGGCGAGCATGTGTGAATGGATGGGGCAACGAGTAGATGGCAAAAAAAGTTATTAAGAGCTGCAAAAGGCAGGAAATTGGAGAGCCCTGATCGATAACATACTGAAGGGACTCGGCACTATAAGAAAAAAAAATAGTATGACAAAAATTATGAATGGGATTCCTAGCGCTCTTTACACATGCTCTGGTAATTACCATGTAATTCAGAGTCATCTAAATAGTTCTGGACTAAATTAAATACGCCGATCCTTCAATATATAGATACTGAAAAATACAAGTCAGTGATTTCATAATTCGATTTATATTAACATTGTTCTAGTATAGAGTTATATGTAACTCTCTCTCTTTTACTCTCTCTCTCTACACACACAGAGACACACAGACCCACACACACACACACACACACACACACATATATATATATATATATATATATATAGAGAGAGAGAGATAACTCTAGAGTTTCTGTTGCATTTGCAGGCAATACTTCTGTACAATTCTCGAGCTGGCCTCAAAAGTCCGTTATAGACATGCAGATGATTAATAGGTGGTCGTCGGACCCTCATAAGTCGGACTTGACGAGAGAGTACATCGTGTGGGAGTATCTATCTATCTATCTATCTATCTATCTATCTATCTATCTATCTATTTTAATTTCGATAAACGTGCAATCAATTTACAAATTCATGAATTATTCATACAAAAACAAATACAAAGGTTAATGATTTAATTGGCGAGTTAACGCTGAGTTAGATTTTAAATTGATTGCACGTTTATCGAAATTAAAATAACTGATCCAAGTGCGACTTTTGGATAATAAGTGTGACATTACTGTAATTATTGAACAATATAGTTCATGCCACTTTGACAGAAAATTTACCAGTAAAAAAAAAAAATCGCTTATCACCATATTTGTACAAGAACGCACAACTGTAAAATTTAAAATCAAACTCAGCGTTGCTACTGCACGCTCCAAAAACAATAACTCATTTCCAATAGCATTTTTCGGATACAACAATACATATATTTTCGTTGTCCTCTTATTACTGAGAGAAAAAACAAGAACAACATCTATTCCATACCTGAAGATGTCTGTAGGAACAGACGAAAGCTTGTAGTAAAAATAAGAACTAATGCAACAGAAATTTATAGAAACAAGAATCTTTTCATTCATAACAGGTTCGTGGTTTTTTGTATATTATTTGAATTGTTTGCGACGATGGATTTCTCGCCAATTAAATCATTAACCTTTGTATTTGTTTTTGTATGAATAATTCATGAATATATATATATATATATATATATATATATATATATATATATATATATATATATATATATATATATATATATATGTGTGTGTGTGTTTCGCTGTATCTTCAGTGTGGCTAGACGTCCGTTTGCTTCAAGCCGGAATCGAAACTCGACTGATTTAACATCAGCCAGAGATCCTATTATTAGGTCTATAGAGAAAGGGAAATTTCAACGTTTTCTCTATGAAATGCACCAGTGACTTGGCGAGCTCAATTCTGTTGATGCGTTAATATCAGGGGGAGCCATTGTTTCAAAAATTACCCTTTTCTCAAGAGTGCTCAACCGGATTTTTCGAAAATATATATATATATATATATATATATATATATATATGACAAAAATAAAGACTTCATTAAATTATTTTATTGTAACCAACGCGAAAAAGCCATTAAAATATAATAACAGCACCTTAGATTCAAAATAGCCAAAATGGCTAATCTAATACTTAACAATAATACAATAATATAATGTTGTTTATGAAATTTTATGTCCTTTGGAAGATTTTATGAGCAATACTGATAATCAACAAACAACATTATATTATTACATTGGCTACACATGTCCCACAATGCCTCGTGAGCTGCCTTATCATATATCAAAATGTTTTGCAATTCATGGTCATATAGAACACTATATTACGAAGAAGCCACGGCACCTCGAGGCGGTGTAATGGTTAACATGCATGCCTTACTAGGTCATTTACCACATAGTAGTGAGTTCGATCCTCCCTGGGTATCCTCTGCCTTTGTCCTTGTGCCATATCTATCAAGTTGTCCTTTACACAATATATATATATATATATGCTAGGGTGAAAACTTCCCAGTCAAGTCATTTAACGACTGGTTGGTTAAAGACCAGTTTATCTATCTATCTATCTATATATATATATATATATATATATATATATATACTGGGGTAAATGATTGAAAACTTCACAGTCAAGCTGTAAGAATTTTGTCTGATTACCAAAAAGCCATTAACCTGATTAAACATTACGCTCATTTTGATAACTTATTCCAGGCTCGTCAATTCTAACTTTGAAACGAAAGGAAAACTTAGGCCAACCCAAGTCTTAGGTGAGAAACTTTGTCGTATCTATACGATTTAAGAGGACAGGCTGAAAGCCAGTCTTTATAAAGTACTGCTATAATATTTGTCTCCTCAGAAACATTAGAATATAAACAGCATCGAAACTGTTAAGCCTTTTTATAGCAGGAGTAAGTCAGATGTCCTTGGCAAGGCTTCAGTCTTCTTTGACAATTTGTCATGTGATTCACCTGCTGTGTTATTTGAAAGAGAATAGAGGGATTGAGAAACTTCCATTACACACACGCACACACAAACATACATTTGCCATATAGCCACTTCTCATTTAACGACTGGTTTGTATAACTACATTAATATATTATAATATACATTTGATAATTAAATCTACGAAAATTCCTTGAGGATTATTTTTTTTATCTTTACAATATTTCTACTAATTTTTAATTATTAGTTTAGATGAATTATACCGTATCTGTGTACTTTCAGCTATCACGAACCATTTTCAAAAATGTTTGTTGTTTGTAATGTCGTCCGTTTAAGTTATTCTCAAAGAATACGGTGTCTCTGGGCTATAATTAGGCTTGTTTAATCATTCCTAGCAAATCGTATAATGAAAGTAATGCTAAACGGACACGTTTCTTGTTCATTTTACATTAATGAGGCGGCCACTCAGATCTCTATCATAAGCCCGACATTGTTCATTTTATCTTCATGAACGAATTTCAAAGTTTCCTCACTAGATATTTATAAAGATGACACAACTATTTCCTCCTGTCTTAGTAGCAAGTCCAGCAAGTTAAAACTGGCAACTGCTCTCGAAAGTGAGTTCCAATCAATAGTTAATTAGGGTAAGGAATGTCTTGTAAATCTGAAGGGCTCTAAAACAAAAATGCTTTCATTTCCTATTCATAGAATACATTTTGGCATGCCATCAGTATGGCGGACGCTAACCTCGTGATGAGTAACTAATTCTTTGCGCATGTCTTGGGCTCACGTGACATGAAGTGGAGAGACTATATTGAATCAATTGCTAGATGTACTTCTAGAAAAGTCTGATCACTGTGTCGTGCCATACAGTTTTTTTTTTCAGCGCAATCCATCTTGCACATGTATAAATCTATAAATCAGTCTGTGAATTGAATATTGCTGCCATGTCACTTGAGGAGTTTCAACAGCGGCAACAATTAAATGGATAGTATACATAACTCGAAGAGAAAATAATGACATAATAAAGATATTGACTTTCTACGCTATTTCAAACAAAAGCTTAAGAAAGATTGGTTTGATTTGGTTTAGTTTGCTTTGTTTTGTTTTACCGCATATCAACCTCAATGTGTTATTTAATGCCGACAAGATTTTTATTGCTGGTAATATTTTCCCCTCAAAAATCTATATCTGGTAATATTTTTTTCCTTCAAAAATCTATTTCTGGTAATATATTTTCCTTCAAAAATCTATTTCTGGTAATAGTTTTCCTTCAAAAAATCTATTTCTGGTAATATATTTTCCTTCAAAAATCTATTTCTGGTAATATATTTCCCTTCAAAAATCTATTTCTGGTAATAGTTTTTCCTTCAAAAAATCTATTTCTGGTAATATTTTTTCCTTCAAAAATCTATTTCTGGCAATATTTTTTCCTTCAAAAATCTATTTCTGGTAATATTTTTTCCTTCAAATATCTATTTCTGGCAATATTTTTTCCTTCGAAAATCTATTTCTGGTAATATTTTTTTCTTTCAAAAATCTATTTCTGATAATATTTTTTTCGTACAAAAATCTATTTCTGGTAATATTTTTTCCTTCAAAATATCTATTTCTGGTAATATTTTTTCCTTCAAAAATCTATGTCCGGTAATATTTTTTCTTTCTAAAATCTATTTCTGGTAATATTTTTTCCTTCAAAAATGTATCGCTGGTAATTTTTTTCCAAAATGTATTACTGGTAATAATGTTTTTCTTAACACAATTACTGCTGGTTTGGTTTGGTTTGTTTTACGGCATATCAACTTCAATGGGTTATTTAATGCTGACAAAATTCTCATCGCTGGTAATATTTCTTTCCTACAAAAATCTATTTCTGGTAATATTTTTCTTCAAAATATATTGCTGGTAATATTTTTTTCCAAAATAATGTATCGTTGATATTTTTTTCAAAAATGTTTTGCCGGTAATAGTTATTTTTCAAAAATCTATTGCTGGTAATAATGTATTGCTGGTAATAATTTTTTCTTCAAAAATTTATTGCTGGTAATAATTTTTTACAAAGTATTTCTGGTATTAAAACCTATTTTTACACTTTGATAGTATTTTGACCCCAGTTTGTGTGTTAACTGTTTGCCCATAGATGGGACCCTAAGAAGTGCTACCACCCCGGGTCAAGGTGGACCTGGGAACACCAGCAATTAAGTGGTGGTTCCACGCTCCTCAAAACCTTTTGATCAGAGGTCTGGCTGTTGGACGTAGTTTATCGTCTTACCCAGGACACGGATGTAGTATATCGTCATACCCAGGACTGCTTAAGAAAGAAACCCTCATCATTACTGGGAATAGTGATAACAGCTACTCGATTTAGAAACCTATTTTTTCAGAGAAATTATTTTCAGAGGAAGATTTTATAATTTTCAATAGATAGTATTGCTGGCTGCTCGGTCAATGAATGCCAAATGTTTCCATATAAGAAAATGGCTAATATTACCATTCCTATTACTGTTAGCAAGGTAACTTTTGTAGTCTTTCAGATAATAGACAGTTATTCATTCACTAAATTCTGTAAAAGACATGAATACATAGAATACCTTAGGGGAACATTTTTGCAACTAGGATGAATGATTGAAAACTTCGCAGTCAAGCTGTAAGAATGTTGTCTGATTACCAAAAATACATTCAGATTAGCATTAACCTGATTAAACATTACGTACATTTTGATAACTTATTCCAGACATGTCTCGCCGATTCCCACTTTGAAACGAAAGAAAAACTTAGACAAAACCAAGTCTTAGGCGAGAAACTTTGTCGTATCTATACGATTTGAGAGGACAGGCTGAAAGTCAGTCCTTATAAAGTACTGGTATGATATTTTTCTCCTCAGAAACATTAGAATATAAACAGCCTCAGAACTGTTAAACCTGTTTATAGCGACAGTAAGTCAGATGTCCTTGGCAAGGCTTCAATCCTCTTTGACAATTGTCTTGTGATTCGCCTGCTGTGTTATTTTAAAGGGAATAGAGTGATTGAGAAACTTCCATCACGCACAGGCACACACACACACATATTTGCCATAAAGTCACTTCTCATTTAACGACTGCTTTGTTTAACGACCCTCACCCTCGGATTTACGACCATCCATAAAAAACAAATAGTTGGTATATATGAACATGCAACGAACAACATTGCTATTACCACCAATACACACACACACACACAAGCACGCACACACACACACACACATATATGTGCGTATGTGTGTGCGTGTTTCTCGTCACTGTGCAATGCAGGATGATATTGGAGAGCAGTCCCCAAATACACTAACACATACAGACACACACACATGTGCACGGAGGTAACACAGATGATGCAAAAACACACGGCATTGAATGAAGAAAAATTAATGACGTTAAAATACGTTTAAAATTGTCAGAGTGCGTCAACATTCACTTCACGCAGGCCCAAGGGCAAAAGCTATTCTTCAAGCGATTTCTCCGAGAACTAAAACGTCGCCCTGATAACAGATCAAACGAGTGGTACCCGGTATGTATGCTGACTTTCATTATATTTTCTTCTCTGTGAGAAATTAGAAATGTCTGCCAAGAAGAGTAGGAAGCCGGTTAGTTAAAGGGCAAAGGCACTCCTGACTGATGCTTTGCAACTAGCATACCAAACAGTGATGCCGCTAGAAGGTGACTCGCGGGTACCTTTTTAATATCTGTTTATATTTATGAGATGATGTATCATAATTATTTACATTATTCGAACTGTTCTCCTCATCTTTATTGCCATATTCACGACGTTTCAGCCTTTGTACCTCCAGTCTTCTAAAGGTGAGTGGACTTTTGAAATGAACCCTTGATTTCGTCCACTGTGGTAGATTGTTCTAGCTTCACGTGCCATACCTCTTCCGGGTATCTCAGTTATCTTCTTTTAACTCAAATCTAAAAGTTTTTGTCTACCACTGGAGTAGTCAGGTATTGAACTCAGAACAATTTGGGTCAAGTAACTGGATCCAACCAAAGCTTTCATCCACTGGGCATGTATCCTTGGAAGATTGTAATTTCGAGCAAGCAAAGACTCTGCTACCGGTAACATGTAACCCAGTAAAACCTGTTGTATATAGGTGGATGTGGAAAGATTTGGAGTTAGAGCCCCTAACATAGTTCGTCACTGATTCTGGCAGCTCCTGCGACAGCACTGCTGCCAAACTGTAATGACGATATTCAGTCACCCCCCCACCCCACGAGGGTGTCATGTGGCACAAGGCCTTTTTAACGTGGGCATTCCGAGCCCGTGGACTCGGCCAAAAATATGCCCATTGAACCCGTATAAACGGGTTCAGGGCCGGTCTACCTCCCCGAAGGAGACTCCGGGTTCCTTCCGTCCGTAGGGAGAGAGTTCAACCGAGCAGTCGGTTCAGAGTTGAGCGACTGCCAAACTGTAATGACCCTGCTATTCCTTTGGATGCATCAGCAATGTGGAGGAGAGACATGTTGCACGGGTAAGGTCTTATACTCGATACCATCCTTCCCGGGCTGGATTCTACCCTACGTCGCCACAGGCGGTAATTTTCCAGAGGAGCAGATAGATAGGATTTTATCCATGGACATGGATGACAGGCGGAGGTCTATATAATTTTGAGGAAAGAATTTTACTTGAAAGCTAAAGAAATTATATACCTGAATATATGACTATATCTGATGATCTCCCTTAGAATTAAACTAAAGACTGAACAAGATAATCAGCCACGGAATCCTCTGCTCTCTCTCTTCACTTTCAAAATTATTGCATTCACCATAAAGGTTGCTTTAGAAAGCCACTGAATGAACGTGGTTGAAGCGGATGCTAAGCAAAACATTCTAAGCATGAAATGATTCATAAATTGAAGAGTGTGGCCGCTAAGAACGCTGGGAAATCTTCATCAAACTGCCTCGCGCAGGTCACGGGCAAATTATGCATGTTATGAGATTGCGAAATTATCTGAGGGACCATTGAAGGAAATTTTGAATTTGCGATTGATTGCTTCAAAACATGTTTCTAATGGAAACGTTTTAAATGTAGATGAGCCTCAACAGACCGAAAAATATCATTCAATTCCTTGCAGCCTTCTGTGTCGATCGTGGGCAGTCTATTCATGAGGTTTATAATATACATTTAAACTAATTTATATGTACAAGGTGGAATAATGGATAACGCCTCGGATTGAGGAATTTACTTACGTGCCAATACACTCGGGAAAGGTATGAATCCTCTTCTTCTCCCCCCATCTATGGGTAAATAGCAGGACAGGCCGAGTTCTATGCCAACTGGTCTACCGCAGCCTGGATGCCAACAGGTTTACCTCGTCAGTCATGTATCGAAAGATACATGGTCGCCTAAGCGTGTATCACGTATGGCACATAACTGTCTGATATATACAATGCTACGTTGAGGAGCGGATTCCAATATATATATATATATATATATATATATATATATATATATATATATATATGTATATATTGATGTGTGATGTTTTATTGGCTAGGGAGTAAGAATATTTTAGCACTATGCTGAGTTAAGTGCAAATCGGTTCTGTTATAAAGATTTTTCTTTCTACAGTAATAAAAGGATAATAAATACACGGAATAATCATACTCTTTTCTAAAGGATACCTAATTGATGACAGATGTATCGAAAGGAACTTCATTTGACCACTGTCTAGATGTATGAACATTATTTGACCACTGTCTAGATGTATGAAATTCCTTTGACCACTGTCGAAATGTACGGACTTCATTTGACCACTGTCTAGATGTATGAACATTATTTGACTACAGTCTAGATGTATGAACTTCATTTGAACATTCTCTAGATGTACGAAATTCATTTAACCACTGTCTAGATGTATGAATATTATTTGACCACTGTCTAGATGTATAAAATTCATTTTACCTCTGTCCAGATGTATGAATATTATTTGACCACTGTCTAAATGTATGAATATTATTTGACTACTGTCTAGATGTATGAACTTCATTTGACCTCTATCTAGATGTATGAACATTATTTGACCACTGTCTAAATGTATGAAATTCATTTGACCACTGTCTAAATGTATGAAATTCATTTGACCACTGTCTAGATGTATGAAATTCATTTGACCACTGTCTAGATGTATGAAATTCATTTGACCACTGTCTAGATGTATGAAATTCATTTGATATCTCTCTAGATGTATGAACATTATTTGACCACCGTCTAGATGCATGAAATTCATTTGACCTCTTTCTAGATGTATGAAGATTATTTGACCACTGTCTAGATGCATGAAATTCATTTGATCATTGTCTAGATGTATGAATTTCATTTCACCACTGCTTAGTTGTATGAACCACAGATCAGCCGAAGATTATTCTGGAAATAGCAGACAGTTACCGCATGATACTACACAGCGTATATGCTTGGAAATCAAACTGGTTAATTTTACTGTATACACCTGTTGTAAACACGGAAGTTAATGACACAGTAGTTCTCTACATTCTTTTTCTAGGACCACGGGTTAGTGGACACTTTTTCTCCGACTTTATATTTTTAGTTTAATTTAGACATGGAAATTTTGTGTTTTACGTGTGATATTGTTTTTCTCTTAAAGTCTTCCAAGTATAGGGTGCGATGGATAAATTGGCGCAATGTTATATTTTTAATTTCGCGCATGCGCGTTGTTTGTTTTTGATTTTGTCGACAGCATAGTATAGTGGGGTCAGTTGGGCACCGTCTGTAAGAAAAAAAAAGAGCACCATGATGCAATTCACTCCACCAGAAATTTGGAAGATTCAATATGAATATTTCAGGATATTTTGGTATCATTCTGAGGATTCAAAACACATCCTCAAACCTTATCCCAGCTGATGGGAATTCCTGTTATGCTTGCAGGATAGTTTTTGATTTTAAGAATGTTTCTAAAACTGACCATTAGTTGATATTTGTGTGGTCACTTATGAGTTTTTCTTAATACTGGAGACTACAACCAAACCCTTTATTTACAATAGAGGAATTGGTGGGAATCAAAAGTTTCAGAAACTGTATTTTAAATCTCGTATATTTGGTTTTGTAAAGAAGGTCATAGCAGAAGTTGGCCTGGTGCAGTGGGTTCGGGAAAATCTACAATTTAGTGAAATCTCAGCACAATCGTTGACAGAGATTCTATTCATTGGGAACAGGCATAATCGCAGGATACAAAAAAGAAAAATAAATCATAAGTTAGAGAAATGCATGTCGCAAGACATAAAAAAAAACACCCAACCAGATGCTGATTAGATTTTGTTTATTTATAAGAATCTTCTTACTCAAAAAGGATAACATTTTACATTTAATTAGAATTCTTATTGGAAGAAAAATATCTGTGGAATTTGGCATGTATATTTTTTCTGGTTCAAAAATATTGATGACATGATCTACTTTTAAAATGGTGACGTTTAGTGTTAAGAGGGAAAGTTTAGCATTTGTTACGAGTATTTCTATTGGTTAAAAAATCTAGAAGCAAAAATTCTGTTTTTTATCTGTCTGTGAACCCCCTTTTTGGAACAGAAAATGTTTCACCTAAACTTATTATTATATTAACACTTAAATAGGATTGTCGACGGGACCATTAAACGATTTGGGAGTACATAGAAACTGAGGCCTTTTGCAAAACATATTTTGGAGAGAGAAACACGTAACAGACAGACGAAAATAGGCGTTAAAATAGCGTCATATTCCCTAGACTATCTGCGACCTGAAACTACATGGGGCTACTACCTGGGTGAACTATAAATCATATTTAATTAGAAGCGATCATCTAAGGCTGTGGTGATTTCAATCATAAGAAATTTTAGTGAGCAAATTATCTGCATCGATATGAGTTTCAAAATGTAAAAGTTGTCTGCAGAACTTCAATTGTTACCGTTAGTAGTGTTTAAAGATGACGCAGTAAGACGAAGAAACATTTGTGACTAGAGGCATGGCCCGGCGTTGCCCGTGCTTGATTCAAATCGTACGACCCAAACAGCAATCGCTATCACTTGACTTAAAATATCTTAGCCCTTCCTTGCCTTTATAGGAGTGCCCATTGCCGTGCTGATGTTGCTACATGCCTTACTTCACACTGCGAATTTTTTCTAAGCTCTATACTAAACATTAAATTTGTTACGAAAAAAGAACTAAACAAAATGAACACAAAACGTCAGCTTTAAAAAAGGACTCGCAACTGGAAAAGCCGAATGAAAAAAGAATGTTAACAACAAATACTTTTTCACACCTAAACCAGTTCTGCGGAATCAGAATTAACGTTGAGTTTAAGCAAGCGAATGAGCCAATTGGAGTAAAGTGCTATGCAGATTTAAATTTTTCCCACTTATGACGAATGCAGCTATCGATATTTTTTTGCATGCTAGCATGATAGTTAACATTCGTGTCAGTCAGCTGTTGGCTCTCACGCTGGCCAATAGAATCTTCCTGCCTATTCGTGGCAGCCAGCTATAGGCTCTCACTCTGGCCAGTAGAAAATGGCCGCAAACTACATGAAAACTTCCGTAGAATCGATTATTTCCACTATCGATGGGAGTTGGGAAATGCAAAGTCGGTGTTGGCCTTGCCACTAACTTGGAGCATGTGCATGTCAATTTTGGTGCAAATCCGTCGAAAATTGCGGCCGTGCATTCCTTACACACACACACACGCACACACTCACACACATCTTGCCTTTGATAGATAGAGATTGATATTCTAAATTGACGACAATCGGGTGACATGACGAATTCCATGTGAAAATGAATAAGTCTAGTCGTAACTTGAAACTATGTGATTTCATCTTCAAGCACAGAACCTTTTTGTTTTTGATGTGGTAGGATCCACCTAATTTGCATAGTGGAGTACCGACCATATAAATATGGTTGGTACCGGGAAAAGAGGGAGGAATCAAGAGATTCAACCAGAGACTCTGCTCGACTGCGACTCAGTCAACACATTCTCCAGGAACCTTCTTCCCAGGAATATACAAAAGACTATATGTAAATATTGTGTACACTTTCTTGTTTCAATACATTTTGTTCTAAGTACATTTTGTGTTGTATTATTATTCCATGCATTAGTCAAGTTTCAACAGTTTTAGTTATGTTTCCGAAACAAAGTATGAAGTCATCAGAATCAATATTAGTTTGATTATATTAATTCTGCCAAGGGATTTCGTGAAAATTGTATGAAGCTCCTCAACCTCCCGCAGCACTAACAAAGGTAAAATATAATGGTGGTAATATTATGGTATGGAGATGTCTATATTTATATATATATTTATTTAGGACTAAAATATCAAAGATTTTATCCCGAATCCTTCGTTGGAACATTGGGGGATATTTCAAGAAAACAACTAAATTTATCAAGAAATAATTTATGAGAAATATTATCAGTTTCCTTATGGCCAACCTAGAGTCGAGGGATTCAACCAATTGTGAATGTGGGAAGATGACATGAGAAGCACGTGGAAAGCCAAGCAAAATCAGTGTGGACTGAAATCCATTGAGACTTGTCAAACGTGACAAACCTATTGCAGTATTTGAGAATAAAGGCTTCTCATTTGATTATAACGATACTGGATGAATAGATTTTGCATTTTGATCCTTTTTATGATTTAATTACAAATAATTCTTCAGCAAATTTCTATCTTTCTACCTATTGCTCATATTGTATTTTCTTAACACTTTTCGCCTTTTATATCAGTTTGTATCAGGAAAAAAAGATTTCTTTCCCCCCCAACTATAGGTAAATAGCAGACTGGTTCTATAGATGGCAACTGGTCTAAGAGAAGGACAGCTTTGAATTCAAAACCTGCGGAGGGTCGTTTGGTGACCTTGTGGCATGTAGTTCACCAGGTCTCTGTATTTGACCCTTCAAAAAGTGTGGTTGGTTCTGCATAAAACCTTCACCACTATAATCAAATCATATGGGCAGGTTGTCTGGCTGCCGGTTCCTAGGAACTGAGTTGCCTGAACCTCATACATCGTAAAAGGGACCCCGGTAGGCGCGAGTCAACGGTATATAGGATTAATACAAATAAAATTCACTGATTGATGTTATATTCAACACATCAACTCCGGAGTTTCGACGAACACTTTTGTAATTGTCCAGTCTACTCGTCAGGGTGAGGGTCTTAAACACGAGTGTGGAATGAACAATTACACAAAAGGGTTCACCTAGGAGTTGAGATGTTGAATATAACATCAATCAGCTAAGTGACAGTCCTTAAACTATTAATTCTATTAATGCTCCATCTCTGGTATCAAGCACTTTATTTCAAAGACTGCTTGCCTTAAATGTTCTTTTTTTCATATTTGTACTGACTTACAGCATTTCTAGCTTCAGACTATCTTTGTTATCACTAAGTATAAGAAAATATATCATACCTATCATAATACGCTACACTTTAGAATTTTATATGCATATTTCAAGGCAAACATGAGTTATATCAATGAACTACCCAATAGAGAAGTAGAGAGACAATAGTTACTATATAAATATTAGTTCAATTGATTTATCTTTCGAAACAGCTTCAAAATCTTGCGTATACACAGCTCATCACGGTCAGAAGGTCAGATACAGCTATTAGATTATTAACAGATATCATATTCGTACTCTCCCTATTTCTATTGGGTTGGTGCATAATTATCAGGCGTTTTTTAAACAATATTTATTATGAAAAAAAGAAACATAATAATTCAACAATGACATTTTTAAATGATTATTCCGTTATCGACACGCGTTTTTATAACGTGAAAATGAATAAGTCTAGTCGTAACTTGAAACTATGGGATTTCATTTTCAAAATAACATAATACTTTTAATACTGAAAATAAAATAATGCTGTTATTAAAAAAAGGTAAAAAAACATTAATTTTCATTAACAAAAAAACTCGCTTACAAAATGCACCAACCCAATATCTATATATATGTGCGTATATATATATATATTTTTTCTTTTTTTCATTGGTTGCTAAAATACAATTTATTTAAGTAAATATTCTGCATTTTTAATTAAATAGCATTAATTACGTTTACCGGTAAAAAGCAAATTTTATTTACAAAAAAACTCGTCTAAAATGCACCAACCCAATATCTATATATGTGTGCGTATATATATATATATATTTTTTTTTTTTTTCATAGGTTACTTTAATAGATACAATTTATTTAAGTAAATATTCAGCATTTTTTAATTAAATAGCATTAATTACGTTTACCGGTAAAATCAGCAAATTTTATTTACAAAAAACTCGTCTACAGAATGCATAACCCAATATCTATATATGTTGCGTATATATATATATATAAATAGTTACTTTAATAATACAATTTATTTAAGTAAATATTCTGCATTTTTAATTAAATAGCATTAATTACGTTTACCGGTAAAAACAGCAAATTTTATTTACAAAAAACTCGTCTACAAAATGCACCAACCCAATATCTATATATGTGCGTATATATATATATATTTTTTCTTTTTTTTCAAGGTTACTTTAATAGATACAACAATTTATTTAAGTAAATATTCTGCATTTTTTAATTAAATAGCATTAATTACGTTTACCGGTAACAAATTTTATTTACAAAAAACTCGTCTACAAAATACCAACCCAATATCTATATGTGTGCGTATATATATATATATTTTTTTCTTTTTTTTTAGGTTACTTTAATAGATACAATTTATTTAAGTAAATATTCTGCATTTTTAATTAAATAGCATTAATTACGTTTACCGGTAAAATCAGCAAATTTTATTTACAAAAACTCGCTTACAAAATGCACCAACCCAATATCTATATATGTGTGCGTATATATATATATATATTTTTTCTTTTTTTTTCATAGGTTACTTTAATAGATACAATTTATTTAAGTAAATATTCTGCATTTTTTAATTAAATAGCATTAATTACGTTTACCGGTAAAATCAGCAAATTTTATTTACAAAAAACTCGTCTACAAAATGCACCAACCCAATATCTATATATGTGTGCGTATATATATATATATATTTTTTCTTTTTTTTTCATAGGTTACTTTAATAGATACAATTTATTTAAGTAAATATTCTGTTTTTTAATTAAATAGCATTAATTACGTTTACCGGTAAAAACAGCAAATTTATTTACAAAAACTCATCTACAAAATGCACCCCAAATATCTATATGTGTGCGTATATATATATATATATTTTTTTTTTTTTTCATAGGTTACTTTAATAGATACAATTTATTTAAGTAAATATTCTGCATTTTTAATTAAATAGCATTAATTACGTTTACCGGTAAAAACAGCAAATTTTATTTACAAAAACTCGTCTACAAAATGCACCAACCCAATATCTATATATGTGTATATATATATATATATAAAAAGTTACTTTAATAGATACAGTTTATTTAAGTAAATATTCTGCATTTTTAATTAAATAGCATTAATTACGTTTACCGGTAAAAACACAAATTTTATTTACAAAAAAACTCGTCTAAAATGCACCAACCCAATATCTATATATGTGTGTATATATATATATTTTTTCTTTTTTTTTCATAGGTTACTTTAATAGATACAATTTATTTAAGTAAATATTCTGCATTTTTTAATTAAATAGCATTAATTACGTTTACCGGTAAAAACAGCAAATTTTATTTACAAAAAACTCGTCTACAAAATGCACCAACCCAATATCTATATATGTGTGCGTATATATATATATATATAGGTTACTTTAATAGATACAATTTATTTAAGTAAATATTCTGCATTTTTAATTAAATAGCATTCATTACGTTTACCGGTAAAAACAGCAAATTTTATTTACAAAAAACTCGTCTACAAAATGCACCAACCCAATATCTATATTGTTCATACGTTATTTTAATAGATACAATTTATTTAACTAAATACTCTGTTTTTTTTTAATTAAACAGTATTAATTACATTTACCGGCTTGAATGTTCGAGAAATTTCGTAGAAAATATGCATTCTCCAACAGGAATCGAAGTTGTGTCAAATTTGGAACTGTCATTTGATCTGACGTGCTATAACATCTAGCTACAGAGAAGCGTCTGGTTACCAAAGTCCAAATTAATGTTTTTGAAGAACAAATTTTCGACAATCTTTCCCGAAACGATCACATCTATTCAAGACACGTTCCTTAAAGTACATAATGACAACATATGAAATTTACAATTATTTAATATATATTCTGTTTTTACGTTATTTTAATAGATAATGCTCCATTTTATAATTAAACAGTATTACTTACATATACCGGCCTGAATATTCAAGAAGTTACTCTAACAGAGAAAGCATATCTTCTACGAAATTTGTCTCATACAATATGAATTTAAAATTACCTCATAGTTATGATCATTTCACCTTACAAGTTAAGATTTACTTGCAAGGATTTTCAAACCGATCAAGCTAATAAAATAAAATGAAACCAGGCCTAAAGCAAATTTTAAAACAAGGCAGAGGAAAAGAAAGGAAGAAAAAAGAAAAGTCAAAGAAATAGTAAAAAGACAAAATAGTAAGAGGAAGAGAGGGAGAGAAAAGTAGTTAAAGAAAGAGTAGTACGTGTATACATGGGGGTATTCGCAGGAGACAGATACATGTAGACGTGACCTTAACTTATATTCACTTCGATATCTATCAGGAAATAGATATAGAAAAGTAGGGAGTATCTTTTTTATCGTATATTAACAAATTTATTATTACTTCAACATTAAGAGATATAATTATATATTTATATTAAAAGGAAAATAATTATAAAATTATTTCAAAATTATTTATATATTAAAGACATATATTGTCTTTATAATTAAATATGATTAAATAATATATTAAATAATAATATATAAAATATAAATACCTCATTAAATAAAATTATTATCATATTATTAAAGGATATATTATTATATTAAACAATGTGATATATCAATATATCACACATCAATGCAATATATTATATATTAAGATATCAACATCAATACACCAGATTTCATTATATTAAATAATATTATTATATTATTAAACATATTAATGCATTATTAAATAATACTATTAAATAAGATTACTATATTAAATAATACCATTTTGTTATATACTGTGCATATGGATACAAATGGGTATGTCCCAATCCTCATGAATACGTTGGGCACTGTTGGAAGTGGGAGTAATATACTGTCTAAGTAGTCCACCACTAGAAGTGGTTTGCCTATTTCGAGCTGCTGGCAGTATTGGATTTTGTTGATGTTATAAAGATTAGCATTTCATTTCCAACCCCCGTTTTGGTTATTCCTCATTCAGTAATCTTTTCTAAGTTACAGCACCTTATTAAATATTATTATTAAATATTATAAATCCTTACAAGTAAATCTTAACTTGTAAGGTGAAATGATCATAGCTATGAGGTAATTTTAAATTGTTATTCTATGTAATTTATATGGTCTGTTAGAATAAATACATTGAGTTGTCTTTGTGGATCAACTGTAATATTTTACATTATTAGTATTTACGTGGATTATATACCAACGGATTATTACATACATACATACATACACACACATATATATATATATATATATATGAAGAAATATAGTCTTAAGATGTGCTATATTTATGGAATAAGTGCTCAATATCAGAGATAGAGCGTGTGTAAATATAAAAGTGAACATTGAAGTCAACATGTAGAGGCGACAGTCTGTTTCATGCTAGACGCAATTGTCATGCCTGATTGACTTCAATGTTCACTTTATATATATATATATATATATATATATATATATATATATAAGAAGAAATATAGTTTAAAGTGTGCAATATTTACAGGATAAAATGCTCAATATCAGAGATAGAGAGCATGTAAATAAATAATAGAATAGATTACTAAATTGGACGAATAAACAGCTTTAATTATCTGCCCAGAGCAAAACAAACTATTAAATAGGCGTCCAAAGCAAATCCTCCACCCAACTTCTTGCTACTTTACTCAGACATCGAAAACCGAAAAGAATAAATAAATATATAAAGTAAAAAATGAAAATAAATAAAAACAAAAAAATAAATTAACCCAAATAAAGAAGTAAACAAATAATTAAATAAGCAAGCCACTCCCGCCAAAATAACTGCCAGAACGGACTACACAGAATGCAGCATTGATCCATATATATATATAAATAGTCGAGAAAAACACAACACTCACGGCCTGACGATTGCGTCTAGCATAAAACAATCTGTCGCCTCGGAATGTTGACTTCACGTATAGGGCCATATCCCATTGAAACAGTAGTTCTCGTACGATCACCGATGTTAAACAATATCAAGTATGGTCAGTACGATGTGTGTCCGTCTGGAAATAGCGGGTGTGATGTAAGCTTGTATTTGTAGGTTGCTGAATGCATACCAAATCGCAATTTAAAATCGGTGTTCGGATTCAAGTCAGGTTGATTATATTCACTTACGCGCAAATACGTAAATACCCGGGGGAAAAGCATTAATCCACCTTTTCTCCTCCCAGTTATGTCTTAATTGGTAGGAGTTGTATTAACAAATCATTATTATCCCCTACCCAAATATCTTGCTATCTATAAATATTTAAGACGTATAAACAAATCTATCCATCAATCAATCAGTCAAGCAATTACTTCTCTCTCTCTCTCTCTCTCTCTATCCCGAATCCCGTGACCCGTCAGGGTCGTGAGGGCACCACATGTACTGCACACGCAGTAAAAGTGGTGGTTTTGGGGCAAGATAGCCTGACGGACCCCAATCCTCTACAGGTCTCTTTCTCTCTCTCTCTCTCTCTCTGTGTCTCTGTCTCTGTCTGTCTGTCTGTCTGTCTGTCTGTCTGTCTGTCTTTCACTCTCTCTCTCTCTCTATATATATATATATATATATATATATATATATATATATATAATGAGTACAGGCAATCCTGAAAAATCCATTCGGTAATAATTTATTTCATGAATATACAAATATATTCATCTCATCAGACCGAAGTTTTTTTAGTAAATGGAGTCAATTTATTCTTCTATTCTGACTGTCATTTTATCTTTCTTTCTCTTTAATATTAAAATATTTTCCTTTTCTTTTTTTCCTTTTTCTTTTCGTCTGGATAAATTGACTCCATTTATTAAAAAAAGGCGGTCGGAAGAGATGAATATTTATATATATTCATGAAACAAATTATAACCGAATGGATTTTTAAGGATCGTCCGTACTCATTATTATTATTATATTGCTCTGTTTCTTTCATTGAGCTCTCTTTCGGTTCATGTCCTCCTTGGAATTACTCCTACCAATTATCGACTGATATCATAAATATATATATTTATGAATAAAAATGACAATAGGAAAACTAGTAATTGCTGACGCGTTTCGTCCAATGTGGACTTTATCAAAGCAAAATACGAAATCAAATTAATTGAACAAGGTAAAAACAAAAACAGAATGTTCCTAGCAACTGGAATGTAGAGAAAGGCTATTTTCATATTTTTAACTGAAAACAACGTCAGTATTTGTCACGGGTGGAGAATATTGTCATTATATCAGTGTTGATGTATTCAACCATTTTCTTTTGATTTTATGAATCTGTTGTGTACATTTGTTTGTGAGAGCAGTAATTTTGTTAAGAAAGGTGAAATGGGGAAAAAACCTGGGCGTAGATTAATATTTGGGTAATTTTCTATGGCGGCACTCTCTAGAATTTTCCTTCTGAGTGAGTTATTTTCTTTTTTTATGAGGGTAGCATTTTTAAAATCAATATTATGGTTGAATTTATTTCTATGTATGACATGGACGAAACGCGTCAGCAATTACTAGTTTTCCTATTGTCATTTTTATTCATAAATATTGTCTTCTCTACTGGTTAAATCGGAGAAATTTTCCTATATATATATATATATATATATATATATATATATATATATTAGAGAGAGAAGCGGAGAGAGAGAGAGAGAGTAAAAATAAAATGTTCAAATCTTATCTTCTTGGCTCAAAGTTTGACAGATAATGCCGATCATCTGTGGGTTTGATAGTTAAATTTTATTTATTAATTGATGTCATAAACTTCGGTGAGAGGATACCGTTTTCAGAACTTTGAGCCGGGAAGATAAATTTTGAATATTTTAGATGTTTCCTATTAAGACTCTTTTTCCTTTTCTAACACTTTAATTACAAAGATTTCTTGCCTTATCCTGCCAAAATATAGTGAACGAATGGGAAACTCCATCATTGCTTTTATGTTTATGCAATGTTGAATATTATTATTACAATTTAGTAAAACTTTCCCAAATTTATATTTAAAAACATATTTTTACGTTGTATATCTCAGCATCAATTAAGTTGCTTTGTAACTCGAGTTGATACCCAGAAACGTCATGACTCATGGAACTAGAATAATCTCCCCACGTGAACTAAATAAAAGGTTCGGTCAGAAATTTTGAAAAAGTACGGAGCGTACAACGACCGAAACGTCGTATGTTTTTGTGTAAGAAATTAGTCTCAGTTCTTAAAGAAGTGTACTGGAAATTTTTTCAACTCTCTTAAGCGGGTGGATGCTGACAAATACCCGGCCAACATAGTATCAACAGTTGAATATATTGAAAATATTGATACTGCACATCAAAAGAAAAAAAAATAACATTAGCCGGCAGATATGTTAAATACTTTTTTTTCACTTTTTTCCAAAGCAAGCATCTCGTTGAAATTTGCTTGAAATTTCCTATAACAAGAAGGAACGAAATGGATAAAAGACAAAGTTGGATAAAAGTTAGCTCCAAAGAAAAAAAATAATGCGAACTACAGCAAATTCTAAGAAAACAAAAGCCATGAAAACTAACATTCTAATCTGTAAACATGCCAAAAGCAAAGACGAAGAAAAATAAAGTTATGTAAGTCTGCTGAAGACGAGCTCTCTGTGAATAAGATGACAGTACTTCCGTTTCTGTTGACGTCACATCCGCTTCATGTCATCACACATTAAATACAGGTCGGTAGCTACTTAGTGATTTATTTTATTATATATAATTTTTCTTACGTTTGCATCTTTTCTTTGGGAAATCGAGAAAACAGCATATTCTTTTTCTGTTTTTTTTTTTTCGAGTTGTTTGGAATTTTTATTCAGGGCGACATTTTGGTGATGGTGAACGTTCGTTGACATTGATGTCGCCATCTTGCCGAGAGACAAATTGCTAAAAGAGAATTAAATCCAAAATAAAGTATTAAAAGTTATCAACTAAAATGACTTGCTGGTAGAATAATGATTATCAAGCCATACTAACAGACTATAAAAGTTCGAATCTTATTAGGTGCCAATTTATAAGGATTTTATCAAAGCTTAAAATAAAGTTTTTGAAACGTCGAGGCGACTCGCCATGGTCAAGAAACATTTTGCAAACTTGGAGGCTTGGTCCAAACTAGATGCCCAATACTTGTCTTGGAAGAAACTAAAGTAATAGTTATAAATTATTGAGATTTATTGTAAATTAATACAAGTATGGCACAAGGCCGGAAAGGGGTAATGGGTTGGGGCTGGCCTTCACTAACTAACTTATACCTAGCTAATCGAATTTACGACCCATTCACTCGTTACAATTTCCTCATTCACCATGAAAACTCATCCATCGCCAATCAATCCTCCATACACCATAATACCACATCCTCTCAGTGTGTGTGTGTGTGTGTGGGGGAATCTTAAAAAAAAAACAAAAAAAACATCCTAATATATATATATATATATATATATATACAAATCGGATGAATGGTCATGAAAGGGGAGGGGTAAACCCCCAAACAAAGCAAAAATAAACATAATTGATGTTACTAGGACCGTCCAACCTTTATAGTTATAAATTATTTAACGTGGGTACCTCGAGGTGCTGTAATGGTTAGCAAGCTTGTTTCGCTAGAACATTTACGACTGAGTAGTGTGTTCGATCCTTACTGGGTGCCCCATACTTTTGGCCTTGTGCCACATCTAAGCTACGCTTAGAAAATCAATGTAAATTATTTAACGCATAGGCTGTCATATAAAAACAACAAAAAATAAGCTGTAGACCACATCCACAGCGTTGAATCATCCTAATTTCCAGCGTATTCCTTTGGTAAGAAGGGTGTTGCATTTAGGAACCTATATCTCGAGAAATGTTACGTTTTGGAACAGAATTCCGCCTGGTTTCGTCGGAGAATACTTACAATCCTAATTTTAAGGCTTTATGTTTAGGGTCAATTATTTTCTATCCACCATATTCTCATAATTCTCGTTTTCTACTTTTCCCTTTCACGCCCGTAACACACAGGACAATCGAGACAAAATAAGAAGAAATAAGCTGGTCTGAAAAAAACACTTCCATTTCAACCCTGACCTCTCAGAAAGCTGAAGTGGAATTAGTACATACACCCACATACATCCGACCACTTCATTGTCTTTTTCTAAGTAAGAAACAATAAATAACCTAATGATGACGAAGTAAAGGAAGCTATAACAGGGTCCAAAAAAAAAAATCACTTGAAAAATAAGCTATCACTTGACACTCATGGTGAACTTCTAAAATCAGTGTACTTTCCCCCACCCCGAATTTGAAAAAAACTTTCATTCATGAAGGAAATCTGGAAGAAGTATATCCACAAAAATGGAGTACCGTGCATTAATACGCACAATGGAAAGAAAAATGCAATCCAAAGACATTTCACACATAAAGAGATTTTGGCTCGATTATGGTAAATGTAGTAATAAACATTTTAACCCTTCCCAGTTCTATGATCTGGAGCCCCTTCTGTTTGCCTCGGGACACTTGATAAAATCCAGAGACGGATATGCAATATAATTGGCCCTGATCTGGCATCTCGTCTGCAGTCGCTCTCTCACAGACGCGTCGTCGCCTCTCTCTGTCTTTTTTTTACAAATACTTTCACGGTAATCGTTCCGAAGAGCTGCTTTCGCTGGTTCCCAGACTTCATGAATTCAAGCGTCCTACAAGGCTGATATCTTGCTCTCACCCTTTCGCTGTTGAAACTGTTAAATGAAGCCGTCTCTTCTACTCCAATAGCTTCATATCTCGCACCTCTCGCCTGGGGAACTCCTTTCTCTTTTCCTGTTTCCCTGATAGCTACAATGTCCAACTATTCAAATGTAATATCAATCGACATCTCCACCTGCCTTGATCTATCCACTGACTTTCTCCTCATCCTTTCCTATGTCTTTCCTATCTGCTCTCGCTCCAAATCCTTTGTAACCCCTCGCGTGCTAGTGGCTTCCCGCCTTGCTTGGGGTGAAATGCTTAGAAAAATGTAAATAAATTCATCAATGATTTGTTTTGGCTTTCGGTCTGGTAAAGAATGGATTGATGGCATATATGTCATCAGACAACTCCAGGAAATTGCTTGCCTGTAAAATAGAAAATGGTATACCTGACACGTCGACTGCATAGCAACATTCGCCCACATCAATATAGGCATCATCTTCTCATTCGTTACATGCGCTGTTCAATGAATGCCTACCGGGTGCAGCAAAACATTTACCCATTATTTTAACATAGAAATTTAAATGAAACACTTATCCCTAAAAATAGTTTCAAATTTTGCATCAGCCAGTTATATGTCATGCGTGATACACGCATACGCGATCATGTATCTTTCGATACATGACTGACGTGGCAGATTTTTTTCCCGCAGCAGGTTGCCATTTCTTTCTGCGATAGACAAGTTGTCATCCAAGGCTATAAATCCCGGTCTATCCTGCTATTTACCCATAGCTGGGGGCAAAAAGAAGAGGATTCATACCTTTCCCAAGAGTATTAGCACATCAGTCAATTATGTGCCATGCGTGATACACACATACGCGATCACGTATCTTTCGATACATGACTGACGAGGCAAATTTTTCCTGCAGTAGGTTGCCATTACTTTCTGCGATAGACCAGGTATTATCCAAAGCTATAGGACTCGGTCTATCCTGCTATTTAACCACAGCTGGAGGGAGAAGAAGAGGATTCTACCTTTTCCAAGAGTATTAGCACGTAAGTGAATGTAATGGATTCTACTGGAATTCGAACTCGGCTCTCCGATTCCTCAATCCAAGCCGCTATCCATTGCGCAAGCGTGCATAAGTTGTTTTTTTTTTTTGCGTAAGGCTTCCTAACATTATTGTGCTTGATTGTTTATAGTTTAATTAAACCAGCCCGCTAAAACAAATCGTGATCAGTTTATCACATTCAAAATGAATGGCATAAAGTGTTGTGAGGTGATAAGACAATTGAGTGTGTGCAGGAGAGTCATTAAAACCGTCAAGAAGAGGGCGAAGAGATATCAATGAAAAAGCATGAGGAATATGGCGAAAGAGTTGTATATTTCGGATAGGTCGTTAAGGAGGATTGTGAAACCATGGAAAATTCAACGACGACAGCTGCCCCCTAAATGTCCCAAAGCAAAACGGCTTGTCAGCGAGAAGAAAATATTTGAGGAGATGGAGCGTGCCGCAGACAAAATCTGTGTTTTGTCAGATGATGAGAAGTTTTTCACTGTGGAATCTGTGGTCGAATACCAAACTGATAGGGCTTACGCCACTTCATCAGGAAACATACCTGAAGTTATCTGAACACATTTCATGCAACAGAATCTAACTAGAGTCATGGTACTCTGTTGTTTCAATGGCTCGAAATCAACCTTGGTGGTCATTGAAAGAAGATGTAAAGGTTTACATGCAAATGTTGGATCGGGATGTGTTGTCCTGGTTGCTAGCCAGATTTGAAAGTCTCTATCTTATACACACGGCAAATTTGAAACAGAATTTGAAAAAGGATTTCTTGACAAGTTATTTTTTCCTCCATCAACACCTTCTATTAATTCTATAGACATTGTAATATAGAACATATTAGAGAGCAACATTTGAAAGTCTCTGCCTTACCATACATACGCCAAATTTGAAAAGGGAACTGGAGCAAGGATTTCTTCACAAGTTATTTTTCACTCCATCAACACCTATTAATTCTATAGACATTGCGATATAGCCCATATTGGAGAGCAACATTTCCCGTATCTCATACTCAAGTGTGTCAGACGACATAGGTGTACAGTTTGACCGGAGAGGTGGTAAACAAGAAATTCATTCCATTTGAGGAGAGGTTGAGAGCTCAAACGGTCACCATTTTGAATTGTAAATATATGACTATTTAGAATTATGCAATGCTTTTGTCGCAAGGCCGAAGGGAGAGGGAGAGAGGTTGGTCCTCAGTAACTATCCTGAGCCTGGGTAGTTAGATTCACGACTCATCCATTCTAACAATTGACACAAGTAACATAAGAACTCATCCTTCACCATTCGGTTCGAGCATGCACCAAAATAGCGCCTTTTCACAGGGACTCAATAATACACCCAATGCATTGTTAATCTAGGTAAAAGGATTGTCAATAAATGTCACAATAAGTGTCAGAGTAATCAACTTTTAGAACAAATGTTGCTTATTGTTATGGGGTCCACCCCTTTTTCATACAAGTGGACTCGCCTAGTGTGTACTTGTACTGCTGCCGGTGAATACCCGAAAGTGACAGTGATACAGTGAACAGTGAGAGAGTAAGAGTGTGAGGTAACCCCTTTGTAGGAGTCACTGTTGCGAGCACGTAGACTCAGAAGGAAGTCCTAATTCGATACTGAATTTCCCAGACTGTATATATATTATTATTGCTACTAACCGCATTTCTGAATCTACTAACCGTATTACCAATTTCATTATTGTGTAAATACATTTATTTGTTATATTTCATTCCTGCGTTTGTCATTCATTTGAGACCGGACTTCATCTCGGAATCCACAAAACTTATTGGCATTAAATTCGCGTCAACACATCTGTCAGGAAACATACTATATAATATTAAAGGAAACCGTTGAAAGCCATAACAAGTTAAGTTCATATAAGAAGAAAAGGTATTTTGATGCCAACAAATTTTGTAATCAATTACGCCTTAAAAGTATTACAAAGATAATTTTAAATTAACCGTCTGGCTCGGTTTTTAGCAGATGGTCGATGAATAATTCAAATTAGACTTCTAATCCTCACTCCAGACTATCACGTTCGAGAAGAAAATCTAGTTAGGCAAGTCCCTGATGCTTGTCGTAATTGCCAGTTTTCTATGAACATTTTGGAAGGAATTTAACCATAAAAAGAAAATATCTACATGCTCATGTCGAAGCTGACTTATTCTAACTCCTCCCCCTTTTTCAAATAGACACAAGCTGATCGCTTATTCTATCGCTATTTCCCGGGCAAACCTCCACATGAGCTGCATTATTTAAGTTCACCTGTTCAGACTTTACAGCTAAAACTGGTCATGTAATCACCCACGTTTTCCTTGTATTCTATTTGGAAGGAAGAAGTTCTACTCATGCAATCTTTCCAAGTACAGCCACAATGTTAACCTCTGTGTGTCAAGGTGTTGTGATGTAGTCTTTGTTCAAAATAGCCGAGAAATGGGAAGGCCGTAGTTAGAGAGAATATCGAATGTAGATGAAACAAAGAGGAGATTTATTAAATATTTATACATAGTACTTAAAAATAACTTTAATCAATCAATCAATTGTGAGCACCTGAAATATTTATAAATAGGAGTGTTCTATTCTCAAAGTAGTAGAGAAAATCAAGAAGTACGCTTAGTCTTTCTCTACAGCATAAGGGTTAAACTTTATCTATCCTACTTATCCTCATAACCTTCACTTCCTACTCTTTTATTATTTTACACACTTCATACATAAAGATAATATTATAGCAACCATGAGGCCAGAGAGCATATATATATATATATATATACTAGCAGCATGGCCCGGCGTTGCCCGTGCTTGATTAAAAAGTCGTACGACTCATACAGCAATCGCTATCACTTGACTTAAAATATTTTTGCCCTTCCTTGCCTTTAAAGGAGTTCCATTTGTCGTGCTAGTGTTGCTACATGCCTTACTTCTTGCCTATCTCACACTGCGAAATTTTTCTAAGCTTTATACTAAATTATATTAAATCTGTTACGAAAAAACAAAATGAACACAAAACGATCAGCTTTAAAAAAGGGCTCGAAACTGGAAAAAACCGAATGAAAAAAGAATGTTAACAACAAATACTTTTTCACACCCTAACCCAGTTCTGCGGAATCAGAATCAACGTTGAGTTTAAGCAAGCGAATGAGCCAATTGGAATAAAGTGCCATGTAGATTTAAATTTTTCCCACTTATGACGAATGCAGCTATCGATCTTTTTTTTTTGCATGCTAGCATGCTAGTTAACATTCGTGTCAGTCAGCCGTTGGCTCTCACGTTGGCCAATAGAATCTTCCTGTCTATTCGTGGCAGCCAGTTATTGGCTCTCACTCTGGCCAGTAGAAAATGGTCGCAAACTACATGAAAACTGCCGTAGAAGCATGAAAAAAAATCGATTATTTCCACTATCGATGGGAGTTGGGAAATGCAAAGTCTGTCTTGGCCTTTCTGCTAACTTGGAGCATGTGCATGTAAATTGTGGTGCAAATCCGTCGAAAATTGCGGCCGTGAATTCGTTACACACACACACACACACACACACACACACACACACATACCCACACACACACACATCCTCCATATATATATATATATATATATATATATATATATATATATATATATATATATATATATTGAATCCATTGCGAGGTCAGCTGCTAAGAAAGTTGGCTCACTGTGACTTGCGAGACAATTTTCTCTCCGGAATCTATCTTACATATCTATAAATCTACCATTCGTTCATGCTTAGAATATTGCTGCCACATATGGTCCAGTGACCCTGCTATATGATTTGAGCTCCTTGATAAAATCCAAAGAAGAATCTTGATGTGGGGCCAAAGAAAGGACCACAGAAGTAAAACACGGAACCCGAATTAGAAGTAAGAAAGATATATTAACAACAGAGCTTACTATAAGTTAGTGTCCAACTGGTAGTCGTACTAGACTCACTGTCACTCTCTGCGTCACTCTCTAGAGTGCTATGTCGCCTACTTAATATAGGCCCGGAAGAGACTATTGTGTAGGTAGTTTCCGGCCTCACAATAAATCTGCAATACTATTTGTCCTGATCTGGCGGCTCGGCTTCATTCACATACTCACTGCCGTAAGGTTGCCTCCCTTTACATTTTTATATAAATACTTTCATGGTAATTGTTCGGATGAGTTCTTCGCTATGGTAGCTAGACTTTTTGAATTTAAGCGCAGTACTAAACTGGTGGCGAGATCTCATCAGTTTACAGTTGATCTTGCTAGATGTAGCAGTACATTCTATGCTAGCTGTTACGTTTCATGCACTTCTCACTTGTGGAACTCCCTTTCGGCTCTATGCTTTCCAGCCAACTTTAATCTGCAAAACTTCAAATATAAGTATCGCAATCTACTGTCCTCCTGATTACTCTTTACTCTTCTCGCTCATTATTAATATTTCTGTTCCTAATTCTTCCACACTCTGTGTCTTAATGGCTTTTCTGACTTCCATCGAGTGATAATGATTAATAAGGAAAGCTTGTTCATTGTGTCGCGCCAGAAGATTTTTCTCGTCTGAATCCATCTTTCAAATCTACAAATCTACCATTCTTCCTCGCTGTTCATCTGAAGGTTCTCGACAAAATCCAAAGAGGGTTATGCCGTGTAATAGTCACTTTCTCAAACACATAGTGGCTTCTCTCTGTCTTTTCTACAAATATTTTCGTAGCAACTACTCTGACGAGCTATACACTAACTGTATGAATTTAAGCGTGCTAGTAGGTTGGCATCTCGGTCTCTCCCTGTTACCGTGGAAACAGCCTTTTCTACTCCAACAGCTTCTTCTCCCGCCCTTCCCGACAATGGAACTCCCTTCCTCTTACTTACTTCCTTGATGACTATAATCTTCAAAAATTTAACGATTATGTTAATCGATATCTTTTGATGCCTTGATCTTGATCCCCATACTTCTCTTTATACTTTCCTCAAAACACCCCTCTTTACTCTTACTACATATAAATATACGTAAAGACTACAGTTGCATTTTCAACTTCTTTTCACACACACACACACACACACACACATATATATATATATATATATATATATATATATATATATATATATATATATATATATATATATATATATTGTTTCACAGATCATGGATAGCTACACATATCACTATCTCAATTTAACTTTTAAAACAACATAGAACTGAAACAGGTAAACCTACTCTATATAGATATACGTAAAGACTACAGTTGCATTTCCAACTTCTTTTTCACACACACACACACACACACATATATATATATATATTGTTTCACTTCTGCGAAGCAGATGATGGATAGCTACACGTCTCACTATCTCAGTTTAACTTTTAAAACAACATAGAACTGAAACAGGTAAACCTACTCTATATAAATATACGTAAAGACTACAGTTGCATTTCCAACTTCTTTTTCACACACACACGCACACACACACACACACACATATATATATATATATAAACATCTAATTTTGTAAATCCTAAAGGCATTTTATTTATTCAAATTTACATTACAAAAATGAAAGAAAGTCCTTTCTTTCACCTTCCAATTTTTTTTCAAATAGGGACGGTGAATGATTTTTATATGAATATTTCTTTCTTTCTCCGAGAAACGGAACTTGTTACCAGAAGACTTTTGAATAACTGGAATTCTTACCGTGATTGATGCAAAAGATTTTGATAAATCAAGGGAACATGACTCACCTGAAAAAAAGAAAAGAAAATTCATGTAGAATTACGAAGATTTATTGATGTTTATTTGTTTACATTCAACGAATGAAGAATGTTTCTTTTAACATTGAAATCGGTGAAATTCAGTGGCAATTTACTCTCAATTTGATATTTTCTCTTTTTGTCTGCTTTATCTTTTCATTGCTGACAATATATTGTTTTGAATTTAGATAATGAATAAAATACGAGGTTGTGTCTCCATCGATCAACAGATTCGAAAAAAAGCACAATTCTCAACACAAGTTGTTCGTAAATTTAGTTACTTCTCTTTATAAAAATTATCCGCTTCGAGTGAAATGAGAAAGGAGGGCGGTTTTATTTATCTGTTGCCAATGAATGACGTCATAGTAGAACTTATAATTTGATAAAAGTAGTTAGATGATGAAGAACAATTAAAACATTTGAATATACAGTGTGACCCGGATATAAGAGAAACCCGGATATAAGAGAGATTGTCTCTGGTCCCAAATTAGAGCCTGTGTTAATGTATATAAAATAGGCCAAAACCGGATATAAGAGAAACCCGGATATAAGAGAGATTGTCTCTGGTCCCAAATTAGAGCCTGTGTTAATGTATATAAAATAGGCCAAAACCGGATATAAGAGAAACCCGGATATAAGAGAGATTGTCTCTGGTCCCAAATTAGAGCCTGTGTTAATGTATATAAAATAGGCCAAAACCGGATATAAGAGAAACCCGGATATAAGAGATTGTCTCTGGTCCCAAATTAGAGCCTGTGTTAATGTATATAAAATAGGCCAAAACCGGATATAAGAGAAACCCGGATATAAGAGAGATTGTCTCTGGTCCCAAATTAGAGCCTGTGTTAATGTATATAAAATAGGCCAAAACCGGATATAAGAGAGATTGTCTCTGGTCCCAAATTAGAGCCTGTGTTAATGTATATAAAATAGGCCAAAACCGGATATAAGAGACCCGGATATAATGAGATTGTCTCTGGTCCCAAATTAGAGCCTGTGTTAATGTATATAAAATAGACCAAACCCGGATATAAGAGAAACCCGGATATAAGAGACTTCTCCGCTCCCGACAGCTCTCTTATATCCGGGTTACACTGTATTATCTATTAAAATATTATTTATTTATTATTTATATCATTTATTAAAATATTAGATTTTTATCTAAGAAATATTTATTATCATTAAATGTTTAAATCTCGTGGTGCATTTTGTAGCTCCCCCTTGAGAGGATGCGGTATTATGGTGTATGGAGGAGTGATTAGTGACGGACGAGTTTTTGTGGTGAATGGGCAAATTGTAACGAGTGAATGGGTCGGGAATCGGATTAGCTAGGTATAAGATAGATAAGACCAGCCTTAACCTCTTCCCACCCACTTTTTCGGCCTTGTGCCATAATTGTATTTTTAATACAATAAATATCAATTAAACTCTTTCATCATTATGCTTGATACTGCTTACTGGCAGAATACGGTAGGCTGCCTTATTTTTCTATGGTGGGGACAGGACCTACTAACATATTTTAATTTTATTTGGAATGTTTTCTTGTATTTTATTTTCATTATTGGGTACATCCCCACCTCGCATTTCATGTCGTAATTCTATATATTTAAAAAAAAAACAATTGTATATATTTTCATGTCATGTGTGTTATATAGTAGAGACCCTTTGATATGCGGTATTATGCTATGTGTTCGATTTAATAACGACTAGCAGTAGAGCCCGGCGTTGCCCAGGGATGTAACAGTAAGAGATAGATCAAGTATCGACCATCATAAAGACTGAAAAATAAAATTGACAAAGATTATTGTTTAAGGTTGACGGACACGCATGTCTTAATTAGTTTTTGTTTTGTTTTTTTTTTTTTACGAATTGGTCAAACCCAAACTCAAACAAAAACATTGTTTTCAATCGTTATGAGTCTACCGATTGAATAGAATTTTATTATAAACAATTGTCTTGTAAATGGAATTTTGAAAGCATTCTGAATGTAAAAATAAAGAAAAAAGTGTGCAAGACAATAGGAAACAGTACTTGCCAAAAAAAAGGTGAAGTTTTGTTGAAATCGGTTGAAAAATATAGGAAATCCGATCCCATATATAAACGAAACACACACACACACACACACACACACACACACACACACACACACAAACAACCTGGGTTTTATTAATAAGTATAACTCGATATGAGTTGTCCCCCTTTCATTCTCACGATGCCTCTTAATCGTGTTTTCAAATTGATTTCGTGCAAAAACAATTGTGTTTTTCCAATTTTTGGCGCTGTCAGAACCACCGCAAGGTAATTTTACGTAGTCCTGTGAAGTTTTGTTGAAATCAGTTGAAAAATGTAGGAAATCCGATCTAATATATAAACGTACAGACACAGACACACACACACACATACAACCTGGGTTTTATAATAAGTATGATGAATGAATTCTTGTGGTTCATGAGAAAATTGTAATAAATGAATGGGTCGTTAACAAGATTAACAAGGTGTAGGATAGTACCACATGAATTTATTATTTTAGCCGTTAAGTTTCGATTTTATTCTTGATGACAAGGTCGACAAAATGTAATTATTTTTTTTTTTGAAAAAATTTATAGATGCGTATTATACACAGGGATAGATATATTTCTTAATTTTTGGATCATTTGTTGGGGTGCGTATTATTTATGGGTGCGTATTATTTTCGAGAAATTACAATAATCGTTCTGCTTTCAGAGGGAACTCCGCCAAGAGCTATTATACAATTATGTATCTTATATTTTGTGATTTCGATTTTTGATTCGATTTGTTATTCGACGAATTTTTCGATCTTTTGAGCATATGGAAGAATAAACTGGGAGAATAAAGAGCATGTTGGAAAATCACCAATCCTTGGTGAATTACTTTTGCTGCACCGAGTTTGCAACCTGGTGATACCCGTTGCTATACAAACCAAACACTGATAGACTTCTTTGCCAGTGAAGACCTATTCTCTTCCAATGCGTCAAGAAAAAAAAAAAAGGGGCAAAGTCACACTGCAGATTTATGTAGCGATATTTTTCCATGATCTAACTGATAATTGCATTATTTTGTTTTGAATGTCACAATGAGACACAATTATGCCAGAAATAGGGGGAGTGGTGACCATAGCTGTGCAAAATGCGCCAACTGAGTAAATTTTTGAATGAGGTCGTAATTAACATTGTTATTCTCATGGAACACCAAGAAAATCACGTCACTTGTCCATTGCATTTAAATTGTTATGTTGAATGATGTGAATCTCGCCCCGGTTTTTTTTTTTCATTTTAGAATCCCGTAATAAAATCTTTTTTTTTTTTCATTTTAGTTCCTGTAATAAAATCATTTTTTTCAGATATTCTAATGGGAGGCAGAGAGGGTTCTCTGTGGTGGGTAAATGAAGCAGTTTTGGTTTTGAGGCATTAAAGTTTACCAGTCATTTCCTGTCCCAGTCAACCACAGATCGGAAGTCCTTTTCGAGACCAACAATTTTCTTCGGAGCATTGAAGTAATAAAAATAAGATATGTTATTCTGCTTTCACAATCGAATACATGGTAGATGATACTCAGCTTTTGCGCATGTACATGTCTGTATAGGCATAATTACTATCGACTGTGGTGTGTGTGTTTTATGTTGTTTTTTTTGAAGTTATATGATTCATTTCTTGTACGATATTTTAAAGACTAATGTCATAAAAGTCTTCTTTCATGTTGTTTGGTGGATTGATTTTGTTTAGCGACTTATCAACCACTATTAGTTATTTAATGCCGAAATCTAAATCGTTGGTACATAATCTTATGCTTTCAAGATTCAGATTCTTGTACATAGTTGTATACTTTCTGAGTAAAAGTATATTATATATATATATATATATATATATATATATATATATATATATAATTATTGATTATTTATTTAAAATTATGATTCCAACGCTACATAAGAGTTCTCATGTTTCAAAACAAGAGCCAAAAAATACTAAAGAACTTTGGATTATTTACGTAACGAGTTCTTCCCTATTTTCTATGTATTTTTACACACACACACACACACACACACACACACACACACACACACACACACACACACATATATATATATATATTCACACACACACACACACACACACACACACACACACACACACACATATATATATATATATATATATATTGTAGATCATACAATGTATTGTTGGTAATTTTACTATAAAAATGCTGATTTTTGTTTAGAGGTTTACTATTTGTCCATAGTTATGACCCTGACAGATGCTATCACCCGGAGTCAAGGGGTACCTGGGAGGTACATCAATTAAGCGGCCTTGCTGCCGGATGTAGTTTATCGTCATACGTAAGCCGAATGATTGACAGTTGGGCTTTGAGAAGGCCGGAGCGTACCACGGCCGAAACGTTGTAATAAACATGGCGACAAAGATGAGAACAATAATCAGAATAATGTAAATAGTATGTAATTTTAATGATTTCTTTCAAGTTAGAAAATAAGGATACGAACGCCATAACAACGCATCTGCTGGCGTTGACCGCTCATAGGCTCTCCATTGACTCTTAAAATGAAAACAAAGACCTTTAGAATCTTCATTACGAATTTCTGGAAGATATTTGTAGCATATTTAAGAATTAATATAATGTACATTCGAAATTTGTTTTTCGATATTTTATGAAAAAGGGTATAAATCGTGTCTTCCTACTGACGGTAACATATAGATTCAATTTGGCATAATTGGACACACACACACACACACACACACACACACACACACACACACACACACACACACACACACATATATATATATATATATATATATATAGCTAATATTACTGGTAAATATACACATAGATATGCAAAATATATAAACATATATATACATAGGAGCATACACATACATGTATATTTTTTGAATAAAAAATTACAAGAGGATAGAATCCAGGTAGGACTCAATGTCCAGGACAGAGTAAGGATATAATAAAAAGGCTTAAACACTAATATTCCATGGTCATAATTTACTCCATTGGAATCGTAAATACGAGCCAATTCATCAGACCTACAAATTCAAAAAGAAAACAGAAAAAAACAACTCCGGAAATAAAAATAGAATTTAGAGAGAGTGTAATATGGGAGTGTGGGATGAATGTTAGAGCTAAAGAGAGGGGTAACAGACGAGGGAAGGTGGGAGATTAAACCTTAACAGAGAGACGTTTTAGAGAGGTAAGTTGAAGAGGTTTAAGTGAGAACCGTAAAGGATGTATGTCAGCACGAAATGTATCCTTTACGGTTACATCTTTAATGTATTAGACATCCGACAACATTCATATTTCTCTCACTTAAACCTCTTCACCTCACCTCTCTAAAACTTCTCTCTGTTAAAGTTTAATCTTCCACCTTCTCTCGTCTCTTACCCCTCTCTTTAGCTCTAACATTCGTCCCACACTCTCATACTTACACTCTCTCTAAATTCTATTTTTATTTCCGGAGTTGTTTCTTCTGTTTTCTTTTCGTATTTACGATTCCAATGGAATAAATTATGACCATGGAATATTAGTGTTTAAGCCTTTTTATTATACATCATACAAAATTTAACGATAGATAGGAAAAAGCAAAATTTATATGGTATTTTAAAAAGCTAAAAAAGAACATCCGGTTTCCTCCCAGCCTTATAAAGTTTTTTTTTCTAGGATATAAAAAAAAAATATAAGCGTGTAAAATAAATTAATATAACGGATGGAAGGAACAAGAATATGAATTTCAAGAAAACTAGAGTCCAATAACATTTAGACCCAATAAGCATTCCCTCTGTTTAGAGAGGGAAGGCCCACGGGATCTGATATACAAGGACTCTAGAACCTTGTGGTGATATGAGGAGTGGGACCTAGATAAAATCGGAAAACGGTCCGCACTAAAATCAAACACACAATTCCTGCTATTTATTACATGTTCAGCAATAGTAGAGCTAGAAGTATTGGCTAGTTGGCTTTTCCTGGTATCCGGATTCAAAATCCTGGGTGGTAAGTGTTGTTCACACACACACACACATATATATATATATATATATATATATATAGTAAAGATAACAAATCTGTTGGTATATAATTCAACTGGATCTTAATAATGTAAAATATTAAAACTGATCAATAAACAGAGCTCAATGTATTTTTTTATTACAGAGAAAATAATTAATATACAATAAAATCCCAAATCACCTCATATGGAGAATATCCTATTTCGGCAGACAACGGATATAGAATAGACAGAAAATGGAAATGGAAAAGCGTTTAATTGGAACTAGATTTGATTACGCGTTTTTCCTTTCTAGGTTTCATCAGATCCTAAATACGAAAGAAAAAATATGTGTATATGTATTTATGTGTATACTTAAATAATGATTTATAGTACATTTTCCGTAAATTGACGTTTCTAAAGATTAAAGAAGAAGAAAAAAAAAGAAATTAAAAAAGCCGTTAATATTTATTCTGTATCTTTTCTTTATAATTCCTACTTCAGTTTTTTCCTTGTTTTTTTTTTTTAGAATTGCTCCTAAGCAAGAAATTCATTTTTGCCTTTTCAGAAATGAATCAAAGGCAAATCCTCATCCATTTTTTCAGAAGGAGTTGAAAGTAAAAGATTTCTATGCTTTTAGGTCTGTACACGTGTTTTTCGGATATAGAAATGATTCATTTTTTAAAAGCATAAAATTTCGTTTTTGGATCTGATGAAGCCTAGATAGGCGAAACGCGTAATGAAATCGAATTTGAATGAAACTTTTCCATTTGTCAAATTTCATAAAAAATTGTTGGGATTCTATATCCAATTTTAATACACCCCCCACACAACCGCCGACACACAAACATCCCCCCACATATATATATATATATATATATATATATATATATATATATATATACGTGTGTGTGTGTGTGTGTGTGTGAGAGAGAGAGAGAGAGAGAGAGAGAGAGAGAGGATTGCGTGCGGCACTCTCCTGTTTTGAGCATGACATATTCACGGTGCCAGGTGTTTTGCTCTGGGATAGAAAGAATCAGTTGGTGACAAAGATTTAGGCAAAGATAGGTAAAACTTAAAAAAATAAAAAATAAACAGCCTTTACTGGGTTGATCAGAAAACAAAAGCAAGTTAGAAATACACTTCTCCCAGTTCTAATCATAAGAGCCAAGATGGTGACTGAATGTGTTCGATGTTGGGTATAAAAGAGTCAGAATATTATAAATGATATTATTGATCATTTCGAATCAAGTGACTGCAAGGACAGCTAAAAACTATTGATTCTTGAGACAACCTTCAAAAACTATACACACTCTTTTTTTTTTCTGTCTATATTTCTGAGATGAGGTATTATGTACATTATTTACATTATTCGGACTATTGCCCTCATCTTTGTCGCCATATTTATTACAACGTTTAACAAGGACAGATGGTACAGTAGATAAAGGCGTTGGTTTAATCCAGTGACAGGACCCAAAGAGCGTGAGTTCAATACCCGGTTCAGGCAGTGAGGAACTTGGAGAGGGGAATTAACAGGAGATAACTGATAACTGACATCCATAAGATTAGTATCCGCCTTGCTCAGTAAATTACCGAAAATAATTTGAAAGAAAATTTCCCTATCAACAGGGATCTAACCGGTAATCCCTTTTTTCTGGGAAATCACTTTTTAGCCGTTCTGTTACAAAAGTACTTACAGAAACGGTAAGTTCAATTACTCTTTTTAAGAACTATAGATCTATCATTGTGGCATTTCAAGGTTCTATATCTGTTAACCTATTTTTTCGTACCAGAAGAAAATAATTCATGATTTATGAAGAGCTATTTCAAAATTACAAGTTGAATTTCAAATCGCTGCCGAGTGTAAGAAATTCACGCTATTTACATTGTTCGAACTGTTGTCCTCATCTTTATTTTCATGTTCACGACGTTTCGGCCGTTGTATGCTCCGGCCTTCTTCAGAGGATATACGTTGGAATTTCGAACGGGACCCTTTATTTAGTCTAAGTGACTATGAAGTAAACGCTAAAACGATCCCAGACAAATAGTTACTCATGGTTCGCCGTAAAGAATTCAGAAGAGGATTTCGATGTAAATCCTAATTGTTGTAGCATATCTACGGACAATAATGGGTATGTCCCCATTCACATAAATACAGTAGTAAATACTGTATGTTGGTCTGCAGTTGGAGATTCGTCTCCAGCTGTGCTGATCAAACTCTCGAGGCTGTGTCGAATGGCAGTCTCTCGTCTGGGGAAACAACTACCCGACTCAGTTTTATACGGAGTCTACGTGGAATTTTTTACCGAGCTTACGGGATCGGATGCCCACATTAAATTCGGCCTTGTACTATATCTGACCGCGTAGGACGGTTGGTAGATATCCTGCAATTGGAGATTTGTCTCCAGCTGTGCTGGTCAAACTATCTGCCTCCGGACTGAGAGGATCCCCAGACGAGGTTATGTCGAAGGGCAGAGTCTCGTCTCGAGAAACAGCTAGTCGACCCCGTTTTATTCGGGGTCTACGGGGAAATTTCGGTCGAGAATACGGGGTCGGATAGACGCATTAATTTCGGCCTTGTGCCACATCTGACCGAGTGAAACTGTTGGTAGATATCCTGCAATTGAAGATTTGTCTCCAACTGTGCTGGTCAAACTCTCTGCCTCCGGGCAGAGAGGATCCCAGACGAGGCTATGTCAAAGGGCAGAGTCTCGTCCCAGGAAACAGCTACACGATCCCGTTTTAAACAGGGTTTACAGGGAATTTTTGGCCGAGGCTATGGGCTCAGATACCCGACATTAAATTCGGCCTTGTGCCACATCTGACCGCGTGGGGATGTTGGTAGATATCCTGCAGTTGGAGATTCATTGGGAAATTCACTTGATTCACTTCTAGTAGTTGACTACTTCTATGCGCCGCTGACGAATCTTATAATAATCGACATGATTCTTCTATTCAGTAACCTTCCTTAGGTTACAACACAAATGTATTCATATTCTAGGTGGAAAGAATTTATACAAGACATCTTTTGAAATATACCCTCTGTGTTATAGTTGTCTTCTTTTTTTATAGACTAAAGCAGTTTAATTCAATATGAACAAATTCTTCAAAGAATGAAGACAATGTAGATACAACACAGCAGATAGCAACCATCAGGTAGTTAATACATCAGTGGATACATAAATGGTGTTTCATGAACGACTAACCGATCGGACAGAATTTATCGTGAAGAACTCGGCACGATAAGAAGCTCGCATCTAATAATAATAACAACAAGCCGGAAATATTGTCAAAAGTTACATCACGATATTCCATGAAGAGTGATCTCCCCTGCCGGATATCAGAATATAAGAAGTATATAAAGTTTTATGTATTGCTCAACCAATGAATAAAGTGTTTTCGATTCACAAATTGAGAACGGATTGAACTGGTCGATTGAATGCTTATACACTGTCGAAGTTGATATTTTATGTTGCTACGAGTAATTTCATCTATCTATCTATCTATCTATCTATCTATCACAACCTGTTCATATCTATCTATCTATCTATCTATCTATCTATCTATCTATCACAGTCTGTTCATATCTATCTATCTATCTATCTATCTATCTATCTATCTATCCCAGTCTGTTCATGTTTATCACAATCTCTCCATATCTAGGTATCGAAGATATTGATTATTTAAGATCTAGGCGAATTGCCCTCTTGATTTCAATCCATTAAACTATTGCGCCTGAGATGACATCAGTAAGTGAATGTAATGGATTCGCCGAGTTCGAATTCCAGTCGAATCCATTACATTCATTTACGGGCTAATACCGTTGGGAAATGTATGAATCCTCTTCTTCTCACTCCCTAGCTATGGGTAAATAGCAGGAAAGACCGGTTTCTATAGCCTTGGATGGTAACTGGTCTACCGCAGAAAGAAATGGAAACCTGCTGCGGGAAAAATATTTCCTCGTCAGTTATGTATCGAAAGATACATAATCGCCTAAGCATGGCACATAACTGACTGACGTGCTAATACCCTTGAGAAACGTATGAATCCTCTTTTTCTCCCCCCTAGCTATGGGTAAATAGCAGGACAGACCGCGTTTTATAGTCTTGGATGGCAACTGGTCTACCGTTGACAGAAATGGCAACCTACTGCGGGAAGAAACTCTGCATCGTCAGTTATGTATCGAAAGATACATGATCACCTAAGCGTGTATCATGAATGGCACATAACTGATAAGTGGCTCCACAGCATAAGGGACTCCTCTGGAGGATGTCGACGGAGACATGATCGCCATTATGAACGTGGGAGACCTATTAGTGGTTCTTTCCTTTTTCGTCATGATTCATTCTCTTTCATATGGCACACCCATATTGAGAAGCAGAAAGCGTTGAAGAGAAGGCGAGATACAAGATGGTGGAAGGATAACGTGATTTATAAACCAGGCGCCACTGAACTATTTTATAAATATAATGTTTGCTTTAATTATCATTTTTACTAAACTTCATACTCAAATGTCGCATGAATTTACACACACCTAAAGTTAGACGATTTCTGACGTTCGCAAATTTTAATATGATTATCTATTTCAGAGATCTTCTATTGATCGAGGTTTGTTGGCTTGAAAAAACAAAAAAACAAAAAAAAACAAAAAAACGAAAAACAAGAAACAATGAGGAATTACCATCCCTGCCCAGCTGATAAATAATCCATAAGACTTAGATCTGGACCAGTGGCTATGTATTCTTTCGTTTGTAATTAAATTGTAGGACGTACATAACAATCTGGTTCAATTAAGACAATAACTATTGTTATAAAATATTAATAAAAATTATCTGGACTTGACATTTGGTGCATTTTGCATCGACGATGAACGAGAAACCCACTCAACCGTGGAGTATTCCAAATGAAGTGAGGCTGATCCTAAATTTTCGACAAGACGTATTCCGAAAATGTCCACAAGTGGTTAACATAGATGTTTTTCAAAGGGTTTCTAGATCTAAACGGGGAAAAAATTTGTCCCCCATACATAAATGATCTCTCTCTCTCTCTCTCTCTCTCCCCCCCCCCATATATATATATATATATATATATATATATATATATATATTATAATGAAGAGAAAGAACAGTAGATATATAATCCCGTATTTTATTAATGTCTTTATTTGTACAAAACAGTGCTCAATGAAAATCTGCAGAGCATAAATATTATAAATTTAATTATTTAAAAATATGGTTCCATCGCTACACAGGAATTATCATGTTTCAAAATCAGAAGCTGCAAACTTCGATTTCAAATACAGAATTAAATTAAAGGACTTTAATTTAATTATATAACAGCATTCGAAGTTTTTAGTTTCTGTTTTTGAAATATGGTAATTCCTGCGCAATCATATTTTTAAATATATATATATATATATATATATATATATATATATAGTTGGATTAATGTGAGTTTGTGATCCTGGGTTTCACTACTGTGTATATAGGTGTCTTATGGCAGTGGGAGGAAATATTGTCGTCGGAATACAGCACCTTGTATTCCCAAACGTTCACCAATCGTGTTGATTTTTAAGTACAACATTTCTTACAGGATTATCTCTCTCTCTCTCTCTATCTATCTATCTATCTATCTATCTATCTATCTATCTATCTATCTCAATCTGTTCATATCTATCTATCTATCTATCTATCTATCTATCTATCTATCTGTTTCAGTCTGTTCATATCTATCTATCTATCTATCTATCTATCTATCTATCTATCTATTTCAGTCTGTCCATATCTATCTATCTATCTATCTATCTATCTAGCGGTCACCCATCGTGTTGAATTAACAGAAAAGCAATAATTCTATCATTCGGTACCTCAAGCACAGATGTCTAACCATCTACATTCGGTATTTTTAAGTACAACATTCCTTACAGGATTATCTCTCTCTCTCTCTCTCTCTCTCTCTCTCTCTCTCTCTATCTATCTATCTAGCGGTCACCCATCGTGTTGAACTAACAGAAAAGAAATAATTCTATTATTCGGTACCTCAAGAACACATGTCCAACCATCTACATTCGGTATTTTTATGTGCAACATTGCTTACTGGATTATAAATTCATCTGATACAGAAACATTATTTAAACCACAAATTAAATTCTATATGAAAATTTTTTAATACTCTATCAGTTTCAGTAAACGAATGGCAATAGATTACTTTCTCAGAACACGGGGGGGGGGGGCTACAAATATTTACAGGATTAGACATTTATCAACTTGGCCTGAGTCGTACAGAGCATCTTTTCTTGGTTAATTGTTACACCTTCTCATTGATTAACTAATCAACCCATAGGGGAGAGAAGAAGTCTATAGATACATTTCTCAAGGGATATTTCCGAGCAAGAGAATATAACAAACGCGACTGAAATAGTATCACGGTTCTCTGATGAACTATTTGGAGGAATTATTCATTACACCAGCCGCATAATCAAGCCGGGTACCTAGTATCATCAAGCGGTCACCTATCAAGGTTCTGACCAGTCACGACATTGCTTCACTTCGGCGATCGTACGAGAACTGGTGTTTCAAATTGATAAGGCCGGAAGCCAAATTATATATATATAAAAATATTGTTTTGTATATATATATATATATATATATATATATATATATATATATATATATATATATATATATATATATATATGTAGCACTAATACCAAACAGCTTATTTAGAGTTGCGTATTCATATCTAATTAGGCATTAATGTCAGTCGGCTCATCAGCATCTATATACATTTCTAATTAAAGTCTTTATCTATCTATCTATCTATCTATCTATCTGTGTCGTTCTTCCATATCTATCTGTCATTCTTCGATATCTATCTATCTATCTATCTATCTATCTATCTATCTATGTCGTTGTTGCATATCTATCTATCTATCTATCTATCTATCTATCTATCTATCAACCACTTCACATCTATCTAGCCATCTCTTAACCTCTTCACATCTATCTATCTATCTATCTATCTATGTCATTCATCCATATCTATCTATCTATCTATCTATCTATCTATCTATCTATCTATCAACCACTTCACATCTATCTAGCCATCTCTTAACCTCTTCACTTCTATCTATCTATCTATCTATCTATTTTGTTCATCCATATCTATCTATCTATCTATCTATCTATCTATCTATCTATCTATCTATGTAGCCATCTCTTAACCTCTTCACCTCTATCTATCTATGTCGTTCTTCCATATCTATCTATCTATCTATCTATCTATCGCATGCTATTTTCCTTATCCCTATTCATGTATCGGCAGCCGTCACTTGTTTTTCTGTATTTCTTCAGTGCATTAATAATGATCGAATGATAATGTAACATCTTAACGAGCCAAGTTGGTTTGCCAAAGGGAAATCACGTTGGAAGAGGGCAGAGGACCTGTGTGTTGTTTTGATGACAGCAAGGAACAGCGGTTGCTTCCTGTTTACAGTGCTACTTCACTATTGACTGGTGAGGTCGTATTTCTGCGTCTATCAGACCATCAAAAAGATGATTGCTGTCAGAAGAGACACAGCCACGGCGATAACAAAGAAAACATATGAATCTCTTGAAACGAGCAACATTAAGAATAACAATTATTTTTGGCAAATATTGGAAATTAGCTGTGACATTTACTTAGGTGCAATCAGAACACACACACACATATATAATGATATTGTCCATTAAAAAATATGTGTGTGTGTTTGTATTCGTATGTATATAAGTATCTCTATCTATAAAAGGCAGGTTGTCTGTGTGTGTAACAAATGCACGGCCGCAATTTTTGACGGATTTGCACCAAAATTTACATGTACATGCTCCAAGTTAGCAGAAAGGCCAAGACCGACTTTGTATTTCCCATCGATAGTGGAAATAATCAATTTTTTCATGCTTCTACGGCAGTTTTCATGTAGTTTGCGGCCATTTTCTACTGGCCAGAGTGAGAGCCTATAGCTGGCTGCCATGAATAGGCAGAAAGATTCTATTGGCCAGCGTGAGAGCCAACAGCTCACTGACACGAATGTTAACTAGCATGCAGCATGAATATATATATATATATATATTACAATAAATCATTCATGCAAAAAGTAAATTAGTAAAGTTAATGAGCTAAAATGGCGAATTCACTTCGCTAACTAAATTTAAAAAAAACATATTTCGATTTGCATTATATTTTATTGTCTCGGATTTTCAGATGTAGAAATATTTATTGTATTGTTGTGTTAACGGATTCAACCGTTTTCTTTTTATATGAAGGATTCAATGTAATATAAATTAAACTGCACCACATATTTGATATATATATATATATATATATATATATATATATGAAAGAAAAAAGACAATAGGAAAAATGTAGTTTTAGCCGATGTGTTTCGTCGAATATGAACTTTTGAAGGCAAAAATCGAAAAGAATTCATTGAAACAAAAGTATATATAAACAACAAACAAAATGTCGTTAGCAACTAGAAGAATTTAGAAACGCTATTGTATATTCATATGGTCAACTGAAAAACTATGTCAATTACTTTATGTTTGAAGAGAATATTTTCAGATGTAGAAATATTGTTTGTATTGTTCTGTTGACGGATTCAATTATTTTCATTTGATGTCTTGATATATTTGTTGTGTGCGTTGGCTTGGGAGAGTTGTGATTTTGTTAGAAAAGGATATATTGGAAAAAAACCGTGGCATAGATTAATATTTGGATAATATTCAATGGCGGCACTCTCGATATTTTGTCTATATGGGATTCAGATGATGATATATATTCGTTAATGAGTGTATGTGTCCGTCTAGTCGAAATTATTTATGTTTAGTGTTGTCCGTGTGTCGTTTTGGGAACATTGAGATTTATTGCGTAAAATACACAATTGTGACACAAGGCCGAAAAGAGGGAAATAGGGTTGATGATGGTCGTCACTTACCATCCTATATACCTAGCTAATCCTATTCCCGACCCATTCATTCGTTACAATTGACACATTAACGACAAACACTCATCAATCGCCAAACAATCCTCCAAATACCATAATACCGCATACTATCAGGAGCGGAGACCTAAAAAACGAACCCACAAGACATAAAAATTACATTTCATGACTATAAAATGCTTTACATAAAATATGTTATCTTCCCCCCATAAATATAGAATCGGCTATTGCTCAAAACTTAGTTGAGAATATAGCCTGTGCCAAGTCGTATACAAAAGAGTGGTTTAAAATCATTCATACGGCTGGTTCCAACAATCATTTGAAGATTTTGGAATCAGTCTGTATAGGATTAAGGAAACCTTCTCTCTGCCGACAGAAAGAATTTGTAAAGTCTCTCAATCTGTTGGGGGATATTTTATTTTAACTGTCCCTCGCTAATTTTATTTACACGTTATTTCCCCTTCCCTCGTTACAATTATATACACTTGTTTGTTATTTTAGCGTGTTTCCCCCCTTTTTTGCTCTTCATTGTCGTTAATATTCTTTTCGTTGATTAATTATCAAACGATTGTCTCCTGATGAGATGTTGGTTGAAAGGGCCTCAGAGACTAATAAAATTAAAATCAATAAATTCCTAGTTTTTAAAACAGTATATAAATTTTGTACCTCTAAACATTAGTTTACATAAAAATATGTACATGATATAAAATGAGATATCGTTTTGGGAATGTTTTCAAATAACTATCGGCTGTAAATACGTTAGATTCTTTAAGAATGGATTTAATAAAGGTTTGTGATGTAATACAGTGTTTTTTGACATGAGTTTATAGTTGGTAAATTATTTGTCAAGACTTGTGATATATATTGGAGAATGCTAATGACTTATCAATGGCAATCCGTCTATTGGAAGATTATTGGGTGATCACATTAGGGAGTTATTCAGTGCATAAGTAAATCAATAATTAGGTAATGAGTACACCAGTCAGTTCAAATCAATCAAGCAACGATTTTATTGATTGATCTACGCCGATCTATTAAAATTATTCCGAGAGGTCTGCCAATTTATTGATCTATATATAGACTATTCATTCATTTCTTTGTTTCTATCTATCTATCTATCTATCTATCTATCTATCTATCTATCTATCTATCTATTTAGTCTTAGCCTGTTTATATCTATCTGTCAATCTGTTTCTTTTTCTATCTTAGTCTGTTCATATCTATCTATCTATCTATCTATCTATCTATCTATCTATCTATCTATCAGTCTGTTCATATCTAACTATCTGTCTATCTGTCAGTATGTTCATATATATCTATCTATCTATTTATCTTAGTCTGTTTATATCTATCAGACTGTTTATATCTATCAGTTTATATCTATCTATCTATCTATCTATCTATCTATCTATCTATCTATCTATCTATCTATCTTAGTCTGTGTATATCTATCTGTCAATCTGTTTCTTTTTTTTTCTATCTGTTCATATCTATCTATCTATCTATCTATCTATCTATCTATCTATCTATCTATCTATCTATCTATCTATCTATGTGGGTGGCGGTTCAGAATGTGTATATAGTACCAGGAAGAAACAATCTGATTACCGATTTCGAATTTCGACTGAAGTTGTCACGGCCTCAAATCATGGAGAAATCCACGAAACCTCTTCCCTTACTTTCTCTCGTTCTCCGGATATTTTGAAATATCACCCGGCTAGCCTGCCACAGTTGTCAACTAATAGAAGAAGCAATATGAGTGAGAATCACTGCAATTCACTGTCGTTTCCTGTCCTTCTTACTTCCTTCGACGAATAGGAATTAAATCACGTAATAAAACCTCTATTCAATTGAGTGTTTAGTCCAGAAGAAAAAATACATGCATTCTATTATTGATGGAATCTAACATGTTATTGAGATTCTTTGCAGGATCTCGTATTAACTTCACTTCTTGATGCATATTGTGTCCAACAAGTGTCCTCCATCTTTTGAGGTACGTGATGGATGACTCGGATCCACTCACAAATTCGAAGATAATATTAATTCTGAAAAGTAGTTTTGGTTACATTCACCTGGATTAAGCTTAGCCAAGAATATTAGAGCCATTATGAGGTAATATCTTTTCATTTTAATGACATCTGTGAATGACAAATGCACAAAAAAAGAACATTTGCAAAGCAGGTAATTCGATATTTGACATTTGAAATGGCAATTTTGTTACGTTTGGTATAAATTAAAAAGGTAATAAGAAATTTTCCGAATTCATTTTCGTTGATTTAAAACGTTTGGGTGACTTGAGCGTCTCTGACAGGAAATCATGATATGTTGTTTGAAGGTTAATTGGAAAATTCACACTATTTATCTCTTAAACTTTCAGGCCTATCTATCTATCTATCTATCTATCTATCTATCTATCTATCTATCTATCTATCTATCTATCAGTCTGTTCATATCTAACTATCTGTCTATCTGTCAGTATGTTCATATATATCTATCTATCTATTTATCTTAGTCTGTTTATATCTATCAGACTGTTTATATCTATCAGTTTATATCTATCTATCTATCTATCTATCTATCTATCTATCTATCTATCTATCTATCTATCAGTCTGTTCATATCTAACTATCTGTCTATCTGTCAGTATGTTCATATATATCTATCTATCTATTTATCTTAGTCTGTTTATATCTATCAGACTGTT
>CAHIKZ030000740.1:615000-635000 GCA_903632075.3 Acanthosepion pharaonis
AAAGATCTAACTCCGTTCCTAGGAACCATTATCTCAACACATATCAAACACTCTGGTGACTTAATCCACAAAATACGAACCGTAAATATGGAACACATGGCCATGGCGAGCCTTTTCATCAACTCATTACACATTAACATACCCTTCACTATATGCATGAAGATATTGAGAAACCACCTAAACAAGTCCAAAGAAAAGCTTCCTCTACCCGTCCGCAAAATTATAAAAAATACTCAAACTAATCACTGCTTTTTCTACTTCAACAATATTTTCCACAAGCAAACATTCGGCTTACCTATGGGATCACCTATAAGTGATGTTCTCGCTTTCTTTTTCCTAGAATTCTTAGAATCTGGTTCATTTTGGCACATCATACCAAACAGCTCTATTTATCTAAGATATATAGATGACGTCCCTTTAATATATCCTCAAGATACAAACCTATTAGACAAAATAATAATACACAATAAAGATGGAGCTACCATTGAATCCACACACAAATTTGAAATAAACTATTTTCTATCTTTCCTCGAGATGTTATTAATACGCAACCATAAGAAATTAGATTTTAAAGTATATCGTAAATCCCCAAACAAAATTATCTAATCAACTTCTATTTCCCCCACAACCACAAAATAAGCTCTTGTCTAATCATAGGATTATGCCTTAAAGCGCTTAGGATATGTAGCCCGTATTAGCTAAATGAAGAAGAGGGATATAAAAAAAACTTTCAAACTTATCCACAACCAAAATCATTTTATCATCAACTTAGTCATGCCTAATAACAAGACAGTTGCCACCACCTCCAGGACTAACGGAGATATAATTAGGAAGAAAAATATACCAACACTGATTCAAATGTCGGGATTTATCAAATAAATTGTTTACAATGTAAAATGATTATATGGGGGAGACATCACGTGATCTAAAAGCCCGCAACTACGAACACAAGAGAGACTTGCGTTTGGATATACGATCTAACTCTTTAGTCTTGCATCGAAGCGATGCTGGACATAACTTTGATTTTACTAATGTCACCCTCATTAAAAAAATAGAACACAATTCTTTAAGGAATACTTTGAAAACTTGATAATACAATTATTGCCAATTATATACACAGGCCTAAAACATTACATTACATCGCCATCTTTCTTTGAATCCATTCAAAAATAATCTAACTTATATGTATCAAATACCAAGAATACATTCTTAGAGTTCCGGGTCATAAACTAGAATTCTGCGACTAGCCGCTGCGCAGGATGACTGCGCAATGGTGAAGATAAAAAACCCAACTAGACAGACACACCCAGACATTTACAAATACTTATCATCATCCATTGCCCACTTTATACATACAAGAATCTTCACAAACCTACATACACATAGAATTATCCACGGTTCTAATACACTTGACAGGTGTCTGACCAATGAGAAGTGACCCAAATATAATTGAAAATATGAGTGATTTGTCTTTTCTCTCTGAGGAAACATTAATAAAAGTTAAGCACGTTAGATTGATATACGTTACCTATTTGTTCTTTTATTTTATCATTCCATATATATATATATATATATATATATATATATATATATATATGTCATTCACAGACAGTACTGTTTTGCTGTATCACAGCTCTTCAGTGCGACTAGACGTCCGAATGCCTCAAGCCCGAATTGAAAGTCAAAACTGATTTGGTGTCAGTCAGTGTCTCTACCACTGAGCTATCTTCACTCGTCAGAATGCGTAGGCCAAATCTACCGTATTGTTCTTACAAATGTAAACAAACGCCAAGCAGCCATAGTGCTCCATTCATTTTACTGAAGAGCTTCGCATTTACGCAGCTGACCGTTGATTTTAGAATTAATTTGTCATTCAGCAGTGTTCAATTAAAAATATATTTTCAAGAGCTATGAAAATCAGAGATAGAAAGAAAGAAAGAAAGAAAGAAATCAATACAGATAGATAGACAGATATATAGATATCGATACGGTATCGATAGGTAAAGACGAGAGTACGGGTTTCTACACAGGAAATATTAGGCATTCATTATCTGAACAGTGAAAGTTACTGTCGATTGAAATTTATCAAATATTTTTCTTAAAACTGTAGTTCCGCAGAATAGACTTCTAAAGATCACTAAATGTTATAGCATTTCTAATACTGGTGGGGAATGCCTTCCTAAACTGAGCTAGCTAGCTAGCTAGCTAGCTAGATAGAGAGAGAGAGAGAGATAAATAGGGAGAGAGAGAAAGAGTGAAAGAGAGAGAAAGAAAGATAGAGTGAGAGAAAGAAAGATAGATAGATAGATAGATAGAGAGAAATAGAGAGAGAGAAAAATAAAGAGAGAGAGAAAGAGTGAAAGAGAAATAGAGAGTGAGAAAGAGAGAGAAAGGGAGATAGAGTGAGAGAAAGATAGATAGATAGATAGATAGATAGATAGATAGATAGAAAGAAAAAGAGAGAGAGGGAAAGCGTGAAAGAGAAATAGAGAGTGAGAAAGAGAGAGAAAGAGAGTTAGAGTGAGAAAGACACGGAAAGAAAAAGAGAGAGAGAGACAGAGAGAGAGAGAGTAAGAGAGAGAGAATGAAATAAAGAAAGAAATGAGTATTAGGATATTAGATCATTATTGCCACTGACCAAAAATAAACACTGATTTCATATGCGTCGTTTAAATTCAGTTCCATGTCGAGATTTTCACTTTGGTTTTGTGTTCCAAAGTATTTTCACGTGTCCAAAGCTAAATCGGAATAATTCATTTCAGTTGAAATTGCATAATATTCTTAAAAAAATTCTTCTTCATCTTTAGAATAATTGTCTCGGTTGAGTGTAAGAAGGGAAGAAATTGTTGGTGATTAAAGTCGGCCATTGGCAATGCTTTTCTGAGGACGATATATATATATATATATATATATATATATATATATGTGTGTGTAAAAAAAAAAACTTTTCTCGAAGAAAACAAACTACAAAATCTCCATCGTTATTTATAAGGCTGAGGTTCATCGTATGTGATAAATGTGATCCTGTCACCTTGAGTCAAAACGGAAGTCAAAGTGACATCTCATTCATTTCAAACGTAACCCTACGCGAGGAACAAATATTGCGCCTAACTGTAAAACTAGTGGAGGCTATTTGGGTGAGTTTTATACCGGTCACATTTTGTCACATCTCTCCCCCCACCTCTCTCTTTATTACTGTCTCTTGACTATCTATCTATCTATCTATCTATTTATCTATCTATCTATCTATCTATCTATCTATCTATCTATCTATCTATCACAGTCTCTTGATTATCTATCTATCTATCTATCTGAGAAATAAATAGAAAACTTTCATGATGCGAAAGAACAATAAAAATTCCAAGAAGATATAAGATGACGTCTGACATTGCCTTTAGCATTTTTATGAGCAGAACGCTGGATTACTATGTAATATCACTCTTCCTATATGGCAATGAATGTTGGGCAATCTCCTCGTAAATGAAAAATAAAATTGAGACAACAGAAATACGGTTCTACAGAAGGACACTGAGAATGTCATGGACTGAACATGGGATCAACGACGAGAAGAGAAAATGGAAAAGTCTTACAGCAATATCACGAAAACATCGGTTCCAGTACGATCAGCGAAGTTAAGCAATGTTGATCTTGGTCAGTATCTCGATGGGTGACTGCTTGGCAACATAAAGTGCTGTAAGGTTTGATGTGCTCGTTGTGTAATGGATAACGAGTCAGAATTGTTATTCAGAGAGCCGGGTTCGTTATATTCAATGACACGCAAATATCATTGGGAAAAGTATGAATCCGCTTCTTGTTCTCCCATCTATGGGTTAATTAGTAAGTATCACTAAATCATTAATATCTCCAAAAATGTACTTACAATCTAAAAATATTGCCTGGCTTTAAATAACCTGCAAGAGGTTGATAAGCCGTAAAAGATAAAATGTCAAATGGAGCCAAAAAGGACACATACTTAGAATTAGAAAGTGATCACTGAAATCTCTAAGCTACGTAATGAGGAAAGAGGGATTAGAAAAAATAACATTCACAGGACCTGCTGAATGGACGAGGAACAGTGGAAATTAGTGGATAATCTACCTAGCGAGCTTTTATAAATGTTTGTCAGAACAAGGATTTAAGAGAGATAAACATTGCTAAGCGCTACATAGAACAGGAAGTTGTGGAAAACCATATTCTCCCACGACCTGAAGAGATACCGCACATAGAAGATAGAAAATCAGGAAGATTGATGGGACTTGACTTACAATGGAACTTAACTCAATGAAACTTACACATACACTTAGCAAATTCCAACAGTTAAAACTATGACATCTAACTACTAATCTAATAGTACGTTTAAATTATTAGTAATTATTAGTAGTAGTAGACATTTTTTTTCTTGGACGATTTCGTAGATTCTCACTTTTTGGCTTACAAATTATTATTACAGAATAACGTAGACGACTGATGAACGTTGGAGAGTACTTCAACTGAACCATTTCGGCCAGGGAAAGAGGTCACTGGTTCTCGTTGGATTATCTTATTTAAGCAATATTCAGTCCGGTCAGTAATTTGAAGGGGACCGCCTGGCAACACCGGGTACTGTAAGCGACCTTCTATAATCCGGAATAAGTTTCGGTTTTAAATAATCCGCACAGGGTTGGTAAGCCATAAAAAATTTGAATCAACCGGAGAAAGATATGAACATACTAATGCTTGTTGGATTACCGCCTCCTGCTGATACGGATTTTGAATTATAAACCTGACGATAATTACAGGCTGCACGAGTTCTGAAAGACTCTCTATTTCTCGGTGACTTTTCATAGCGAAAAACTATTCTTTTCATTCCCGCCAATATGTAAGTACTCAACTACAGACTACAAGTTTGCTTTGAACGCTTCACATTTAAATTCATTTGTCCTTTTTCTTTGTTTAAAATGCATTATCAATATAATTCTATATCTCATTTTTCCTTTCGGACATACACCAGTCCGCCAAAAATCTTTTACGTATCAGGAATATAAAAAAAAAATCTCTTCAAGTGTTGAAGCCAGCAACACGCTCTTAATGTGTGGAATATTAAACATTCCATTTTAAATCATTCATATCTCGCACTCTGTTAATATTTCTGTATTTTCTTTTCTTTTTTATTCTTTCTTTCCTTTTTCATTCTTTCTTTCTTTTTTATTCTTTCTTTCCTTTTTCTTTCTTTCTTTTTTATTCTTTCTTTCTTTTTTCATTCTTTCTTTCCTTTTTCTTTCTTTCTATTTTTATTCTTTCTTTCCTTTTTCATTCTTTCTTTCTTTTTTGTTCTTTCTTTTTTCATTCTTTCTTTCCTTTTTCATTCTTTCTTTCCTTTTTCATTCTTTCTTTATTTTCCATTCTTTCTGTTTTCATTCTTTCTTTTTTCTTTCATTCTCTTTCATTCTTTCTTTCCTTTTTCATTCTTTCTTTTTTCATTCTTTCTTTTTTCATTCTTTCTTTCCTTTTTCATTCTTTCTTTCTTTTTTATTCTTTCTTTCTTTTTTCATTCTTTCTTTCCTTTTTCATTCTTTCTTTCTTTTTTATTCTTTCTTTCTTTTTCATTCTTTCTGTTTTCATTCTTACTTTTTTTCTTTCATTCTTTTTCATTCTTTCTTTCCTTTTTCATTCTTTCTTTTTTCATTCTTTCTTTTTTCATTCTTTCTTTTTTCATTCTTTCTTTTTTCATTCTTTCTTTCCTTTTTCATTCATTCTTTTTTCATTCTTTCTTTTTTCATTCTTTCTTTTTTCATTCTTTCTTTCCTTTTTCATTCTTTCTTTTTTATTCTTTCTTTCTTTTTTCATTCTTTCTTTCCTTTTTCATTCTTTCTGTTGTCATTCTATCTATCCTTTTACATTCTTTCTTTCTTTTTTCATTCTTTCTTTCCTTTTTCATTCTTTCTTTCTTTTTTCATTCTTTCTTTATTTTCCATTCTTTCTGTTTTCATTCTTTCTTTTTTCTTTCATTCTCTTTCATTCTTTCTTTCTTTTTTCATTCTTTCTATCCTTTTTTATTCTTTCTTTCCTTTTTTCATTCTTTCTTTCTTTTTTTATTCTTTCTTTCTTTTTTCATTCTCCATTCATTGTCTGCATTTCTCGTTCAGTTAATGTTATTTGTTTGGACGAATTTCTTCCTTCTTTTCGTTCTTCCATTTCTTTTATCTTCCTTTGATTTAGTTTATTCGTTCTTATTTTCTATTTTGCGACAATATTATTATGTCATTTCGCCCACGCCAATCAAAGACTTAACTGTTTGTATTGACCTGAGAGTAGCAAAAAAAAAAAACATCATACAGAATGTCGATTCCGGTTTCGCGTTGTGTTCAATGCAAATAAACCTCTTTTCCTTTTCGAAACACAAAACTCTGACCCATAATGACAAAAGAACTCTTAAAGATCAAGATGCTGCTCTCGCAGTTAAAACAACCCATTTGTCGTATTTTACTGCGTAAAGCTAAACAAAATGCCTACCGTTTAAAGCCGCCATAAAGTAGGAATGTATTATCTTCCTGGGACTACTCAACCTCTTTTGTTTAACTGACAACCGATGTCTTTCTTGGTACTAACTTATTTGTCAAACAAAAATCGGCGGTTTTAGTATTAGTCGCTACTCACGATTTATTTTTTGGGGGGGACTACTAATTTTCTTAATGTCATGTCACTTGAAAAATATACAGTAATGGCCCTCCACAGTTTGCTTTTCTTTATTTTCTATCAATTGCCGTAATATCTTGAGAAAGCTAATATAGTGATTTCTCGGTAACAAATTCTTTCTCTTTTCCTTCCTTCCTTCCTTCCTTTTTTCCTTCCTTCCTTCCTTCCTTAATTCCATTCTATCTATCTATCTATCTATCTATCTATCTATCTATCTATCTATTAATATTTTTATATCTATTATCTATAGCAAAATCTTTCACTGTTCCTTCCTTCCTTCCTTCCTTTCCATCTATCTATCTATCTATCTATCTATCTATCTATCTATCTATCTATCTATCTATCTATCTATCTATTAATATTTTTATAACTTCATTATCTATATAACAAATTCTTTCCCTCCTCCTTCCTTCCTTCCTTCCTTCCTTCCTATCTATTTATCTATCTATCTATCTATCTATCTATCTGTTAATTTTTTTATGTCATCTTTCATCTATATAATAAATTCTTTCTTTCTTTCTTTTTCTTTATTTCTTTCTTTCTTTCTTTCTTTCTTTCTTTCTCACATTCCTATCTATCTCTCTATCTATACAGTGCTGTGCAAGAGTAAGTGAACCCCGAAGGTAATTTTAAAAAAATGTCCTTTTTTCCAATATAATCAAATATTAATGAAACTATATATTCATTTAAAGAACCTTTATTAATGTTATGACTTTCAAAATTCTTTATCAAGCGAGAATAAAAATATTTATTAAAAATTAAATATTAAGATATGTGAAATTAAGTGAACCTTTATATTTACACACTGTACTTTTGTTTTACTTGGTTGCCAGTACAAATAATATTGTGTACCTGTAAAAATCAAAATGATAGGTGTTCATTTTTGTTTTGGTAAGCAGTGTATACTGCAGTCAACCAGTATAACTCAATGTGTATGTAAAATGGTGCAGTTAGAGACTAACTTTAATAAATATGCCAAGATACTTGATGCCTATAATGTTGGAGAAGGTTACAAAAAACTGTCAAAACGATTTGGAATGCATGGTTCTGAAATGTGACAAATTATACAAAAATGGAAGCCATTTTGGTATGACGTCATCGCCCGTCCTGAATATGACGATATACTACATCCGCGTCCTGGGTAAGACGATAAACTACGTCCAACAGCAAGACCTGTGATCAGGAGGTTTTGAGGAGCGTAGGACCTCCTCTTAATTGCTGGTGTTCCCAGGTCCACCCTGACTCGGGGTGGTAGCATCTGTTAGGGTCCCAGTTATGGGCAAATAGTTAATCCCGAAACTCGGGTCAAAACACTATGAAAGTGTAAAAATAGGTTTTCAATACCAGAAATACTTTGTAAAAAAATTATTACCAGCAATACATTTTTGAAAGACAAATATTACCAGTAATACATTTTTGAAAGACAAATATTACCAGCAATACAGTTTTGAAAGACAAATATTACCAGCAGTACATTTTTGAAAGACAAATGTTACCAGCAATACATTTTTGAAAGATAAATATAACCAGCAATACATTTTTTGATAAAAATATTACCAGCGAAGGAAAATTCTTACCAGAAATAGATTTTTGGAAAAAAATATTAATAACAATGAAAATTTTGTCGGCATTAAATAACCCATTGAGGTTGATATACCGTAAAACAAAACAAACAATGACGTCATCGCAATCAAGAAATGATCATCCATTAAAAAATAACTGCAAGAACAAGTAATCATCTAGTTTTGTAAGCTCAGGCGGATCCTGCTATGATATCTGCGGTTCTTCAAGACTCTCTGGCCAATGTCGGAATCAATGTGAATACGTCTACAATGCAACGAAATCTGAAAGATGCCAGTCTTCATGGCCGGACTGCCTACAAAAAAACACTGCTTACGAAAAAGTACAAATAAACTCAGTTCGACTTTGTCAAAACTCATAAGCTAGAAAATTCTGATAAAAGGTTTTAAGGTCGGATGAAATAAAAGTAGAGATTTGGGATGAAAGGTAGGCTGTATACCTGCGGAGTTTCTAATACGGCTTTTGAAGAGAAGAATTAATTAAACATGGCGGTGACAGCATTATGATTTAAGAGTACTTTGCTGCAGCTAGTACAGGTAAAATAGTACTCATTGATGGCACAATGGACCCTGCCAGATACCAAGCAATTTTGAATGAAAGTGTCTTGCCCTCGTTTCGATAGTTGAGTTAAGTCGAGGCTGGGTCTTCCAAATGGACAATGATCTAAGGCATGAAAGCAAATGAACAAAAGACTGGGTTCAAATAAAGACATTTCACGTCTTGGGATTGATTAGTCAAAGTCGTCTAAACCCAGTTGAAAACATGTAGTTCAAGACAGTACATGTTAATATCCCAAGTAATATCGAGAAATTATGGGAGATTTGCCAAGAAGAATGGTCGAAAATTGACGTTTCCTAGTGCCAGAAACTCCTTTATCTATATAACATTTTCCCTCCTTTTTGCTTTTTTGTCCGTTTGTTTGCCTTTCCTTCTATCTATCTATCTATCTATCTATCTATCTATCTATCTATCTATCTATCTATCTATCTATCTATCTCTTTTTATGTTCTTCCTTCTACATAATTAAGTCCTCCTTTCTCTCTCTATGCTTATTTTCTTTTACTTTTCTTTGTTTCTTTGTTTGTTTTTTTGTTTCTTTTTTGCTAGTGTCCTCATTCCTTTTCTTTATACTTTTTATCTATTTGTATAATGAAGAATATGTAGGTGGACAAATTTATATATATCTATATCTATATCTATATCTATATATATATATATATATATATATATACATAAATATATATATATATATATATATATATATATATATATATATATATATATATATATACATATATATATATATATATATATATATTGGGAAAATATAATAAATTGATATAGACTGAGATAGTCAAACCAATGCATATAGGTACATATGTATGCATAGCTTCACTTTGTTTTCTCTTCGATAACTGAATAAGTAAGTTTCTTCTTGCGAAATGAGTATTTATAGAAGCGAGTTTAGAAAAAAAATTTTTTTTTCCTTTTCCCGTGAATAATTCAGAAATAAAGGAGGCAATAAGAAGAACGTAAATTAAGACTAAACGCGCATGCGCACACATGTGCTCTGAATGCGAACAAGATGGCGAGAAGAAGAAAGGGAGATAAATCGATGTAGAAATGCTTCTGTAGAAGCAATAAACACAATGACGAATCATGTTTACTTAAGAGGAAGAAAATGACAATAAAAACCCTCAACAACAACAACATTAAAACATTTCCAAAGTACGTCTTTGTTGACTCATTGTAAGCAGTTAATAACGTTTATATATTGAATATTTTATGTCGCCATTTGTACATTATTCAAGGTCTTTTTATGCACCGCATAACACGTTTTATTTCTTTAAATACTGAATACCCTTTAACATTTATCGCCTAATACGTTCTCGACGTGTACGGAGAAAAGTGATCTGTCCTTCTACTTTCTAATTAGTGAACGCTTAAAAAGCACTGAACGTCCTCACTGCTTTCCGTCTTCTTAAATGACTCTCGTTTCTCTTGGCTGAATAATTGGCTCATCACTGAGCTATAATTGCATAGCTTAACATGGAAAGATTCATTGTTGACAAAAAACAGAGAGAGGTGTATTTGAATAAACCGAAAAATAATTAATCATTTTGGGCAGGAAATTACCGCGCATTTTCGCAATTTAGCAACGAACGCGGAATAATTGCTATGTTTTTATTTATTGTATGGAATAATAGTGACTTGCCGAAGTTAAATACATTTGATGACAAACAGATTTCTCCGATATACTGTCATGCATTATTTTGTTTTAAGTTTTATAAATCATGGGCGAGGAAAAAAAAAATTCAAAATTTAAATGTTTCTCATGGAAATTTTCATCATTGTCGTCCTTCTGCCTCGAGCGAAAACGTGAGTTACGCCGTGGGTCCATTTATCTGTCGTTGGCGTCTGCAGGTCTTCTTCGCCTTTCATCGATCTTTCGCCCAGCTGCATGCTCTTCCTGACGGCTGCCTCTATCTTCCCCGATCTCCAGCAAAGGCTTTCTGACCAGGTGGATCAATGCCACTTGCCTTCATGTCGCGCTAACACACATCTTCGTAGCGAAATAGTGGTCTTCCTGCACGTCTGGAACCAGAAACCAATTCGCTGTAGAGTATATCCTTTGGGATGTGACTGTCTTCGACGCGGCTGACATGGCAGTGCTAGCGCAGGCGCCATTTTTCGTGCAAATATTACCAAAATATCAGCATAAAAGAACGTTCAAACTTTCCAAGATGCTGCATTGAATTTTAATCTTCCTTCAGTACAAGCTAGAACGGAATTCAAGCAGCAAATATAACAATAGCTGAGGGTTTTAAACTTGTCAGCGGCTAAAGCTCTAACATACGCGTTGAAAAAGCAATAAGCAATTTGTAGAAGGCTAACATAATCCGATTTTTTTCACGTGATTCCGAGATTTCGTTGCTTGCATTTATCAGTTTAAACAGTGCCCCGATTAAGAAGACTCATCGCAAGACACATGCAAAATAATAATATAAACAATATCTGTCTATATTTCTGACATGACGTATTATGTACACTGTTTACATTATTCGGACTATTGTCCTCATCTTTGTCGCCATATTTATTACAAAGTTTCGACCGTTGTACACTCCGGCCTTCTTCAGGTGGTTGGAATGTCGATCTGAACTCTTTATTTCGCTCACTGGGGTAGACTGTTCTAGTTCCACTTGCCATGTCTAATGGATGTCAGTTATCAGTTATCTCCTGTTAATTTCCCTCTGAAAGTTCTCCACTGACACATTTATCAAAACGTTTCGGCCGTTGTAAGCCCCAGCCTTCTTCAGGAATGCAACGCCTTCTTCAGGAATGCAACGACACATATCACAGTGGATAAAGGTGTTGGTTAGATCTAGTGACAGAACCCAAAGAGTTGTGAGTTCAATACCTGCTTAAGGCAGTGGAGAGCTTGTAGATGGGAATTAACAGGAGATAACAGATAACTGACATTCATTAGACATGGCACGTGGAAGTAGAACAGTCTACCAAAGCTAGCGAAATAAAGGGTTTAGGGATATGTGAATATATTTATTTATTTATTTTTTTTTACACGCCCAAATGTTTGAAATGTTACTTATTTAGATTTTAAATTTTAATTTATATATATATATATATATATATATATATATATATATATATATATATATATATATATATATATATATGAGTGTGTGTGTATATATGTGTAAATATGTATATATGTATGTATGGAGGTGTTTATGTATGTATGTGTATACGTGTATATATATATATATATATATGTATGTATGTATGTGTATGTGTGTGTATATGTATGTGTGTGTATATGTGCACATATATATATGTATGTGTATGTGTATGTGTGTGTATATATATATATGTATGTATGTGTATGTGTGAATATATCTATATGTGTGTGTACTTAGCTGTGTGTGTATGTGTGTATATATGTGTACATATGTAGGGGTGTGTATATAGGTATATGTATGTGTATGTATGGATGTACATGTATGTGTATATATGTATATTTATGTATACGTATATGGATGTATGTATTGGTAGATGTATGGATATATATGTAGATGGATGTATATGTAGATGTGTGTATATATGTGTGTATATGTTTTCGTATGTATGTACTCATATATATTTGTATATGGGTGTATATGTACGTATATATATGTGTATATATAGTTAGACGGATAGATATAGGGATACATTGTCTATTTGTTTAAATGGGTGTATATAATTGTATAGAATTGTAAGGTTTTAGGTATATATGTTTATGTGCACGTATGCTTATGTCCGTATGTATATATGTAAGTAAATGTGTATATATATGAATAACTGGATGCGGATGGATGTATCATTGTATATATGCATGTATGTGTGTGTATGTATTTTTGTATATTTTTGTTTTATATATATATATATATATATATATATATATATATATGTATGTGTGTATTATGTATATATGTATATGTGTGTGTATGTGTGTATATATAAGGGTGTGTGTATATATATATGTATATGTGTGTATATGTATATATATGTATATATATGTATGTATGTGTGTGTGTATGGATGTGTATGTGTGCATACACACATATACATGCATGTGTATGCGTATGTGTGTGTGTATATATATATGTATATATATATATATATATATATATATATATATATATAGGTATATGCATGTGTGCATGTGTATGTATGTATATGTATGTGAAAAGTGTGTGTATATGGATATAGATGAATATGTGTATGTGTGGATATGTGAATATATTTTTATATTTTTATATGTGTGTACATGGGTATATGTATGTGTGTATGTGGGTACACGCCTATGTGTATGTATATACGTGTATATGTTATTGTGTATGTGTATATTCGCATGTATTTTTGAACATAGAAATATAGGTCCTTGCTGGATTAGATAATCGTTATATTTATCTTTATATATTTATATTTGATTTGTAACCTGTAGTCGATATTAAATTTGTCAAATTTTCTCAATTACAAAGCGGCCCTTTAAGTAAACGCAATTTTACTTTCCTTCGCCCCATCTCTCTCCACCACCTCGTCTTTCCCTCCCTCTTATTCTAACATTAGATTGTCTATGGGGTTGTATGTCACCACGAAATGTATCTTTATGCATTAGACATCCGACAACATTCATTTTTCTCTTACTTAAACCCCTTCCACCCACCTCTCCTAAAATTCTCTCTGTTAAGGTTTGATCTCCCTCCTCCTCATATTTACACTCTCTCTAAATTCTGTTTTTATTTCCGGAGTTGGGTTTTTTCTGTTTTCTTTTTGAATTTGTAGGTCTGATGAATTGGATCGTATTTACGATTCCAATGGAATAAATTATGACCATGGAATATTAGTGTTTAAGCCTTTTTATTATATCTTTACTCTGTCCTGGACATTGAGTTCTACCTGGCTGGATTCTTCCTCTTGGAATTTTTATTTTAAAAAAATATACATATATGGGTATTTATATATTTTGCATATGTATGTATATTTACCACTAATATTCTCTCTCTCTCTCTCTCTCTCTCTCTCTATATATATATATATATATATATATATATATATATATATATATATGAATAACGTCATATATTATGAAATGGACTAAGTCCTTCAATTATTTATTATATTTATTGCTTATACGTTATTTTTATAGCTTCGAATATTTAAGTAAATGATCTGTTTATAATAACCAGTATTAAAAATATTTACCGGCCTGAATGTCTGAGAAATTTGATAGAAAATATATGTCCTCCGACAGGAATCGAACCTGTATCCTATACGGAACCGTCATATAGCTCGGCATGCTATACCATTTAGCTACAGAGGAATAGTCATTATCGTAAACAGAGCATGTACTTAAATATTTGTATCTATAAAAATAACGTATAAAGAATAAATATATTAAAATGATTGTCGGACTTAGTCCATTTCATAATATATGACATCATTTGTTTACGTTAAGATTCGATTCGAGCAGATATGAGCGTTCGAGAGAAATCATTGGAAATTTGTAGTTTAAAAGCGGTAATTTGACCTTGCTAAGCAGGCCCTTTAGGCCACATTACGTTGAAACATCGCCTCTTATGCGTCGAGCCTGATCTAGTACTTAGGTAACGGCCTGGGAATACTAGATGTTGTAAGCTTGGATGGTCGTGTAGTCTAATAGATAACAGCTGGAGTCAGGAAATCTGAGAGCAGAATTTAAATTCCAGTCGGGTCCGTCACGCGCAAATACCCATGAGAAAAGTATGAATCCACTTCTTATCCCCCTAGCTATGGGTTAAATAGTAAGCCTTAGATCAGTAGATCGTTATTGTTTACAAAAAAAATTTACAATCTACAAAGAATTGATGGCTTTAAATAAAATATAAGATGTAAAAAAAATAAATCACGAAATTTATGTGCTCTAGAACTGGCGTCTTGCGCTATTTCGATTGATAAGAAATTGCAAAGTTTAATTAGGAGTATGTGATATACCGACGGCTTCGTAGACATATCCTGATTTCTTTTCTTTTTCTGTTTTCAAATAGTAACAATGCTTCGTAGGGAAATGATCCCAAACCAGTACTTTATTATGATGATATTTGGATGCTTCTTGCCGAGGCGAAATCAAAGCAGTTATTCTTTACCATAGTTCTATAGATTTGTGATAGAACTATTTTGAATAATACAGAGTTTCCTACAAAGACAACTGCACCAGAAAGATGTGATTTCAACTTCAGACCTCCAGCATCAGACCATTGGCCAAGGTGTATTGAAATGCAACAAAAGTGTTGGCTCATATTTCAGGCGATATTTCTTGTCAGGAACAAAGCGGTCTTTTCAGGTTCTTTTAGAAAAGCAGTTATTGTAAAGAACACCTGTCTCTGCTACGTTCGGTTCTGTGAAAGAATGCATGTGTTAAAACCATAAATCTTGGGAAAGATAGAATTCGATAATATGCAGCCATCCGTTTTCCAAGAAAATTTTTGTTTCAAAACTATAGAGAAGAAAAGTACTGTCTGGAAAACAGTCACTTCTGTTGGAAAGTCTTTCGAATGAAATAAAAAAAAAATGCGATCAGATTTCAAAAGAGATTTCCTTTTGTTTGAATTTGATCTTGCCTCGCTCTTTCAAGTTTTAGCTTTTCTATTTTTTCAGTGGCAGGATCTATCTATCTATCTATCTATCTATCTATCTATCTATCTATCTATCTATCTATCTCATTCGACATCTATCTATCTCATTCTGTTCATATCTATCTATCTATCTATCTATCTATCTATCTATCTATCTCATTTGACATATCTATCTATCTATCTATTTATCTATCTATTTATCTCATTCTGTTCATATCTATCTATCTATCTATCTATCTATCTAGCTAGCTAGCTAGCTAGCTAGCTCATTCGACATATCTATCTATCTATCTATATATATATATATATATCTCATTCGACATATCTATCTATCTATCTATCTCATTCGACTCATATATATCTCATCTACTCATATCTATGTAATTCGACTGAAATCTATCTGTGTAATTCGACTAATATATATCTATCTATCTATCTATCTATCTATCTATCTATCTATCTATCTCATTCGACATATCTATCTATCTATCTATCTATCTATCTCATTCGACTCATATCTATCTCATTCGACTCATATCTATGTAATTCGACTGAAATCTATCTATTATCTCATATCTATCTATCTATTTATCTATCTATCTATCTCATTTGACTCATATCTATCTATCTATCTATCTATCTATCTATCTATCTATTTATCTATCTATCTCATTCTGTTCGTATCTATCTATCTATCTATCTATCTAGCTCATTCGACATATCTATCTATCTATCTATCTATCTATCTATCTATCTATCTATCTATCTCATTCGTCATATCTATCTATCTATCTATCTCATTCGACTCATATCTATCTCATCTACCCATATCTATGTAATTCGACTGAAATCTATCTGTGTAATTCGACTCATATCTATCTATCTATCTATCTATCTATCTATCTATCTATCTCATTTGACTCATATCTATTTCTCATATCTATCTATCTATCTATCTATCTATCTATCTATCTATCTATCTCATTCGACATCTATCTATCTCATTCTGTTCATATCTATCTATCTATCTATCTCATTTGACATATCTATCTATCTATCTATCTATCTATCTATCTATCTATCTATCTATCTATCTATCTCATTCTGTTCATATCTATCTATCTATCTATCTATCTATCTATCTAGCTCATTCGACATATCTATCTATCTATCTATCTATCTCATTCGACTCATATATATCTCATCTACTCATATCTATGTAATTCGACTGAAATCTATCTGTGTAATTCGACTCATATCTATCTATCTATCTATCTATCTCATTCGACATATCTATCTATCTATCTATCTATCTATCTCATTCGACTCATATCTATCTCATTCGACTCATATCTATGTAATTCGACTGAAATCTATCTATTATCTCATATCTATCTATCTATTTATCTATCTATCTATCTCATTTGACTCATATCTATCTATCTATCTATCTATCTATCTATCTATCTATCTATCTATCTCATTCTGTTCGTATCTATCTATCTATCTATCTATCTATCTATCTATCTATCTATCTATCTAGCTCATTCGACATATCTATCTATCTCATTCGTCATATCTATCTATCTATCTATCTATCTATCTATCTATCTATCTATCTATCTCATTCGACTCATATCTATCTCATCTACTCATATCTATGTAATTCGACTGAAATCTGTGTAATTCTACTCATATCTATCTATCTATCTATCTATCTATCTATCTATCTCATTTGACTCATATCTATCTATCTATCTATCTATCTATCTATCTATCTATCTATGTGTAAGAGATGTGAAATATATTTTAAAATGTTGTTTCGATTTTATATCACAAAACGAAATCTGTTCTACTTTTTTATCGTATGCACAAATCTATTGTACAAAATGTGTTTGACTCCCTTTAAATATCATTGTATTTTTTATTAAATAATTTGATATTAAACACAAATAAAACTAATTTAGCAAAACAGGAAACATTACAATTTTTCCCAGAAGGAGAAATTAAGTTAAGTCTGATGCAGCTATGACCAAAATGATTTTTATATTATTTCCAATGATCGTCTAGTCGCCATCCATCTGTATTAGTAGAGCTTAGAACCTACTGTGAATGCTAGCTAATCCCTGTTGCTGAAGCCTGCTCAGGCACATTTCTATTTGGTTTAGAATGTACCTATGCTGAGCTGAATTTAGTTATAGATTATCTGTCATGATCAAATGTCTCGCACACTCGGTCACTGTGACTTCGTGCTAACAATATCCTCGACGAATTTTCATCTAAATATGTTCACTGCCAAGGTTTGCATTAGACCATAGTGTGCATTTCCGGCTCTTTCAAACGGAAGTGCAAACTGGGTACGTCTTCTTCCGGCCGATATTTTGAAACTTCTTTTCTAATCGATAATAGTAAATTCAAAACCGGGTCTTTGAGTGTCTGCTGTGAATTGCTTGTCTATTAGTGTCTATTCCAGCGTCTTACTTCAGGAACAATGCATGAAGAAGGAAAATAAATTGTAACCCGCCTGGTGGCTGAGAGAGATTCGCATTTCCTCTTTGTCCTCATTGTCAGTGTTCGACTCCATAAAAAACTAGGATATTGAAACTAAGCAGTTTCAAAGTAAGTCTTGGAAGCTATACAATCTTACCATGTGTATTCTACAGTTACCTTGAATTAGACTAATCTGAGCTCAAGAGTTATTAAGAAGCTGGAGAATAGGCGTATCAATCGTAGTATTATTTCGCTTTGCCTATTTCTTTTAAATCAAGCTAAGCGTATTTTGCCATTAAGCTAAAAGAAATACGATTTTTAAAAGAAAGAATGTCGGTTCGATTGATTTCGGCAGTACATTTTCTTTATTAAAACGTTCGATCCGGTAGACATTAATAACTTCATTGTTTAAAAAAAAGAATAAAAATCAGAGATGTATACTTGAACTTATGTACCCACTAACTATAACACTCGTAGTAATAAAAAAATAATGCCCAATTAAAAAGAAACTGTTGATTACTTCATCTCTACCACCAAATATCACGTAACACCAAATCACTCACTACTAACACCGTCCCTACCCCTCATCCTACAACCATTTTCCCCTCTGTGTTTACCATCTAATTCCCTTCGACCCATCACCAATCACAATTATTAGATCTAAGGTTATTATCACAAAAAGTTTCGCACAACGAGAAATCAAACTTGAAACGGATTTTTACTAACAATTCCATCTACAAGCAGTACTCTACCCAGCCTCAAGAACTAATGTTGGATAATTTTCATCGTCCCTCTGTTTATTTCTCGCATCCGCTGATGAGGAACACAGGCGAACTTGGAACATCAATCTCCGTGCTTCATTTTTGTCACGTGGTTAATATTAATAAATGTTTTTGTACTGATTTATTCGGTACCATTTCGTTTGACTGTTTTATTGACCAACTTATCTGCGCTATTTTATAAACTACATGAAGCACACGTGAACTCTTTTTTCTTAATTATATATATATATATATATAAAAGAGAGAGAGAGAGAGAGAGAGAGAGGATTAATGTGAGAAACATTTGTCACAGCTTATTGATATTACCTTCAGCATCCTGATTCCAGAGTTTGGTAGACAGACCTGTTCGTATACTCTTCTTATATATATATATATATATATATATATATATATATATATATATATATATATATATATATATATATATGAATACAGACAAAAGGAAAATTTATTTTACCCGACGTATTTCTTCCTCTGAGAAACAAGGCAATATATATATATATATATAAGTGGACGCTGAGAACAACACCGAGTGGCGACAGCCTGTTCCATGCTTGAATGCAGTCCTCAGGACAGTGAGACAAATTTCTGTTTCCGCTGAAAGCAACTAACCAACTACTTTATTTTAAGTTGAGTAAAAACAAAAGTCACATTACGAACAATGTTGAAAGTTGTGTCTGTATATCAGACATTGTAACTTGGATAGCAATCAGATTTGTATAAAAGGCCTAATCTGTAATAATCCAACCATAGACAGCGACTTTGAAGAACTCAGATGTGGGAATTGAATAGTTTTATGATTATATCCTTAGTTCGACAGACTGGGAGTAAACTGATTACTCCTTTTTGGTGAATCGCCTCAACGTAAAATTACAAACACCAGAGCAAATTTAATATTGGAAAATTAGGACAAAGGAAGGAGAATGCGAAAGTCGAAATGCTAGTCAAAATGAAGAGCTATTTTTTTTTTCAAAAGCGAATAGTTCGTAAATAGACGTTTGGAAAAGCCTAAACAAAGAAATAGCAATAAAACTAATTTCATAATTGCCGGAAAAACCGTAAAATTTATAAACAACATAAATATTAATAACAGAATCGATCTTTATTCAAAACCAGAGAAATGAACGTCTGGCGAACAACCGAGTCTCGTAAAAAAAAAAAGACTTTTAGCTTAAATAGAAGCAGTAACAGAGTTGCATGGTTAAGGCCTTGTCTTCCACATGGAATTCTGTCCGGGATATGACAATAAACTACATCCGAGGTGGAACCAACTCTTAATTGCTGGCGTTCCCAGGTTCAC
>CAHIKZ030000740.1:645000-657500 GCA_903632075.3 Acanthosepion pharaonis
GAATGGTACTTTCACCAGATTCGAAAGCTTGCAGATCGATGGCAGAAACTCTTGGAAAATGATGGTCTTTATTTTGAGGAATAATTTTTGTTGTTTTTGTTATTACTTGGCGAGTAAAATTTCAATTTTTTGAAAGTGTTTACGAACTTTTGGGAGAACCTAATGGTATATAATTAATTTTGAACATAGAGATAGCGGCTAAAATAACACTCTAAATTTGATAATCGACATCTAAAAAATAGCTGTTCTACCGAAATAAATAGTATATAATTAATTTTGAACATAGAAATAGCGGATAAAATAACACTCTAAATTTGATAATCGACATCTAAAAAATAGCTGTTCTATCGAAATAAATAGTATATAATTAATTTTGAACATAGAAATAGCGGATAAAATAACACTCTTTTTAACTTTTATTGAACAAAAATAAATAAAGATGTGTATAAATTGCTCTTGAGTAGTTTGTAACACGTTTATTTATCTTCTCTCAGAAGCGTCTATGTCTTTGGACAGAGTGCACTCTGGGACGGCTTCTTCAAAAGACAGAGTCACAACTGAGGAAAATTACACTGAGAAGAGGCCACTCTGGGAAATAGCTGCCAAAGTCGTGTCCTCTCATTGCACCGAGGCTAGCGCAACCGACGGTTGCGGAGGCTCGGACAATTTTTGTTCCTAGCCCGGGTGTACGCGCTCGGGCTTTCCACATTAAACCAATATTCTTTCGCATCCTGACCGCGTTAGAGTAGATACAATTTATTTATATATATTGTCATATGATTTGTTATAAGTAACTATTTAACACTTTCAATATGCTCCCCTTCATGTTCAATACAATGCTGAACCGTATGAGTAACACTTCTATAAACTATTTGACACATTTCTTTATTAATTTAAGAAAAAAATAATATCAGAAATTGATTGTTTGAATTCTGTTAGTGATTTTGGTTTGAGTCTGTAATGAAGCCTTTTTTCTACCCTCCACAAGAAAAAGTCTGGTGGTGTTAGACCGGGTGATCAGAAAGGCCTCTCAAGTGTTCCACGTTGTAATTTGCAACTCAGCTAAAAGAAGACCTCACTGTTGCCTCATTCTATTTATTATTACAGATTATTTAGAAACTGATCAATATTTTCCACTGTACCCAAATATTTTTAATCAGAGTTTATCAGTGCTGAATGCTGTTCTTGTTTTCATTTGGACAAGTGGAGTTCATATGTCTCTGTGCTAAGCGTAAGCTAACTTGATGGGATCTCTTGAACCGTAAATCTTACAATATCCTGTTTGGTATGGTTACCACTGAACCCCTTGGAAGTCGTACAATCAATCACTGTCTTGATTTATTCTGTCGTTATATTGACTCTTTAAAACATTAGCGCGAATCGGTGTCTCCGATTGCGTATTTGTCATCATTTAGGGGTTCCCAAGTGGCTTTAATAGGAGTCTCTTTACTTGGTTTTTCTGACACACGTTTGTGGTTAGACAATTGGCCAACAGACTGTAAGCTATGTTATTCGGTGCTGAATATTGATGTGAGCTTGTGTGTAACGTAACATTAAGTTTAAATCGAGACAAATAAAACTCTTCACTTTAACTGGAGAGGCTGCAACGAAAAATGTCAAGTATTAGATTCCCGCAAAGACATGTTTAATATTCACGCCTTCGCATTTATCCAAAAATTAATGCTATAAAGTCGTTTGAGTAGGAAAACGATCACGAAATCATTAAATGAAAATTAAAGCTTTTAACTCAAAGCCAATAAAATTAAATTCTTGTACTATGATTTGCATACGCTAAACTTTATATGGTATCACATCTCTAAGCTATCATTATGCAGCATTGTCACTAAATCATCTGTTGCTCAAACTGCCGTTTGACGAACTATGAACGTCGCTTTGCCGTCAGTTACATCGGCTGATATCAGGCCAATACCAGGGAAATCTTACTGAAAGTCGAAAACCATCTCTACGAAAGTAGAAAGGTTTTCTAACAATAATCATTGGCACAACGCGTAGGGTCTATATTGGCCAAATTTAATTTTCACAAGCAGGTAAATGTTGATGACCACTTGTCAGCGACGGAGAGGGTACAGTGAGTGAGAGTACTTCACTACTCCCATCTGCTCGCTACCAAGACAAAAATACCAATAAAAAAAAAAATTGAGAGACAACTCTTTTTTTTTTACCTGGATATCTCACCTTCTAGCTAGTTTCTGATTAGTCGATTCACGGACGAATTAAAAGCCCCTATCAAATCCTGTTTCATTTCTTTTGTTCTTGTGGGACTTGCGACCGTCAACTGACCCTAACACTAACAATGACAGAATTATCTCAATGGGGAAAGAGGTAAATTAAGGTAATCTATTCAGCTTACTTAAATACACAATAAGAGTATGTACCAACATCGACATCAATGGTCTTAATCCGTTTTCATACTGGACAGTACAGTTCCCGTGATTATAGTAAACGGCGAAGATAATAGTATCAGCGAATAATCGTAAGATTGTTTGGTGTACAATAAAGGAGATTAATTTAAGTTTAAGTTTTATGAAAGAAAAACAATTTTCTTGTTAAAAACCGTCACCAATGTTGTAGGAAATATGTTGTACTTGTGAATGAACTTGTTAGCGTCAACTCACAGGTTCAACTGACGGTTACAAGTTTCACTAGGATAAGGGGAACGAAGCAGGATGTGGTGAAATATTTTAATTCGTCCGTGAATTGACTAATCAGCAAGTAGCTAAAAAGTGAAAAAAGGATGCCCTCTCTCTAAATTCTTTATATTTATATGATAGTTTTGTCTTGGTAGCAAGAATGTACTAAAAATGATGGAACAGTGAAGTTCCCTCAGTCATTCTACACTCTCTGTCGCTGACGAGTAGTCAACAACATTTACCTGCAGTTGAAGAAATGCAGTGTGATTTATCATCTTTCGACGTAGAAGATTGTACTTTGGTATCCAGCATTCCGAACCATGTTTTTTTTTTTTATTTCGGTTCTAACACCGAGCAGTTGTGTCGATATAACCGTCTCTTAACCAAAATCGGAACGTATCAGAAAAACCAATATTAACGGCAAACAATTTGACAATTAGCAAGAAATAGGGCATCCTCAAATTGCAAATGGAAAAATATAAAAACGAAGTTTCTTCAAGGACGAACCAGATTGTTATTAGATCAACTTCATATTAATGACTGGCGTCCTGCGCATGCGTCGATGTGCGTCCCACCTGGGAGATTGTAGCGGAAAATCAGGCATTTACTGTAGCGAACAATTCTAGCAATCTAATTCGCTAATGTAGGGAGTTCGATTTTCATAAGGATCCTTACTTTCGTGAATTTGTTTCAGAAGAATCTAAGCTTGGGAAATATCAATGAACGCTTGTTTAGCAAGCTAGTGTCGCTGTATATTGTTCGATCGTCATTCGGTGCTCAGTACCCGTGACATTTTACCAGACTTAAGATTATTAAGGATCGATGTTTTCCCGGAGCAAAGTTTTTGAATATTTGAACATTTTTAATTCAGAGCGTGTCCATTTTACAAACAACGATCCAATTTGCTGACAACTATGCATTATGTCTTCTTGCAACCGAAAAAAAAGACTCAATATCAACTGCAAAAAAAGAGAAAACATGATTATTAACATAAGGAAAAACCCAACGTGTTAGTTACAAATTAGAGATACGAAAATCATATAAGTGCAACACTTTAAATATCTAGAAAGCATCTTAACAGAGGACGAAAAGCGTGACACCGAAATCCGAAGAAGCACTGGCATAAAGAAAAATGCCTTCACAAAGCTAAGCAAAGTAATATGAAACAGAAAAATTTCGTTGGAAACAAAGTAAAGTGCACTGAATTGTTATGTAATATCAATCCTCCTATATGGCAATTAATACTGGACAATCTCCTAAGAGACAAAGACGAGCAACAGAAAAGTAGTTATACAGGAGGATGCTGAGAATAACATGGACTGAACCTGTAAGGAATAAAGTTTTAGAGAAAATGGAAGGACACTTATATTTAACATCAGAAAGAAGCGGATGCAGTTATCTACAACATTAAATGAGGAAAGTGGGTTTGGAAATTTTTACACTCACGGGACATATTGAAGGGACAGAAGAAAACAACACGTAACCTACCTAGTGACCTTGAATAAATAGATGGCGGAACGAGATTTAGGAGAGATAGCAGAAATACATTTATTAAGAGCTACAAAGGACAGAAAATTTTAGAGAGTTATAATCGCCAGTGTCGTGAAGGGACGCGGCACACAGAAGAAAATGTCACTATTTCTATGACAAATGTTCAGATGACTTTCATTCTTTATTTCCACTAGTTTAGACATTTTTTTCAGCTAATATTCGTCACGCTATCTCCACGATGACAATTCCCGTTCATTCCCCTTCAGAGCTGACACTTTGTGGGCCAGAGTCCTGCTTGGGTGGATCATTGAACGAAATTCATTAACTTTCGTTAAACCGACGTGCGTAAAAATCTATGAACTGGCTGGCTGTCCAGTGTTGGCTATTTAAGAAACAACAGGGTGCCATGCATTGTGCACTGAATAACGTTATGGAGGAATAGACTCTACGGTGTCTAAGCACTGGTGTGAAAATTGTCACCATGAATAAAGGGATACGGAATATACCGTATTTGACGGTATATAAGGCGCGCTTTTCTTTTCCCTAAAAATATCGTTTAAAATTCCCCTGCGTCTTATGTGCCATATGTAGTTTTAAAATTCGCGATAGTCGGCCGAAATTAGCTACCTGGCAACTCCTATTAGCTTAGAATTTAGTGTAACTTTTATATACCTATTGTCATTATTTAAAAAGCTATTATGCAGATTAAAAGTGTTATCATTGATAATATTCATTATATTAATTTCATCACTTTTAATATTACTACTTTGATTCACGAAAATTATCTGCGATAAATTCAAATAAAATAATTTAAAAATAAATTGTTTAAAATATTTTTAATTGTAAAATATAATTGATACAATCAGAATTTTATATAATTATTCCATTTGTTTACAAAAACTTCCGGTTGATCATTGGATATAATAAAGTTTTTATAGGACAATTATTTTTTGTTTAATTTTATTTATCAAAATAATTCCATTAAGATGTACAATTTACAAATAATTTTTAATTTTACAAAACACATTTGCCCTTGAAATTGGGATACGTCTTATACATAAAGGTCTTATATAATAAAGCTGTTTTATTTAGGATTTAGTTGAATGTTCATAGACCCCCAAAAAAAAATTTTTCAATATTATTTTTAGAATTTAATCTTTTAAACCATGGATTATTTAAGATCAAGGTTTGAACCCTTCTGCAAGGGAACGAGATTTAGGAGAGAGAGCAGAAATACAACATTTATTAAGAGATACAAAGGGCAGAAAATTTTTGAGACTTATAATCGAAGTGTCTTGAAGGGACACGTCATACAGAAGAAAATGTCATTGTCATTCTCAGTTCTTCATTAAGACTCTCGAATTCACAAGCCGATAGACGTAGATTCTCACTGTTTTTTTTAAAAAAAAACAGAGATGTATCCAATAAATATAACGCTTGAAGCAATAAAACATAAAAGTAAAGACTGATTAATATACGGCGAATGTGAAATTAAAAACAACTCAGATCCAATTTAATCCTATTTAAGAGAAAGAAAAAGATTTTGTTTACGTGTTGGGCAAAGTAATCCAGTGATTTGACCCAAGGAGTTATGAGTTCAATCCCTGGGAACAGCAGAAGTGAACAAAAACTTGGATCATTCAGTTACTAAAGGGAATTAACTGTAACTGAAATATCAAAAAAAATTAAAAAAAAAAAATGGCGTGGCACATGCGACTAGCACAATCTACCGCCGTGGAATAAATAAAGAGTTCGATTCGAAATTCAAACGCATATCTCTTGAAGAAGGCCGGAGCGTACAACGGCCGAAACTTTGTGAGTATGACAATAAAGATGAGGAAGCAATCCGAACAATGTAAATAGTGTAAATAGGTTACAATACCTTATCTTAGAAATATAGACAAGTGTTGAAGGATTTTATTTATTATCTATGAATTACTATTCATTCTTTAGAATTGTATGGTTTGAAATTTAGATATCTTTCTCTCTCTTAGACTGGTTGCCAAACACTTGACAGCCCAGTCTACTCTGCTATTTAATCCATAGCTGAGGGGAAAAGAGACGGACCAATGTCTTCCCCATTTGTCCGAAAGTGGATGCAACAGACTAGGCTGGTATTTGAACTTGGCTCGCCGATTTTACTTTTATTACCGTTGTCAGTTACTCTATCTGCGCTTAAAGACCTAATGTTAAGTTAAATTAACCACGTCGAACTGAAGACACAAACATCGCAAAAAATCATAATTTGGTATAATGTGTTAATATTACTGGAATATCACTTAATATAAAAGCAACCTTGACAAGGACTATCGCTTTAAGAACTCGGACCTAGACTGGAAATAAATAGGTGTAAAACACTACACCCGGCTATCAGTTCTTCAAAAGAATATGTTAACAGCTTCAACGTTGAGTAAAATGACAGAGACATGATTAAAATTGTTAATAAAATAACCGACTTTCTCCTTCATTCCTTATTTCTATTTGGAAATTTGGAAAACTACAGTGTTCAATATCACAAGCTGAAGCCACTTACAAGATTATTTTCTTGAATATTGGCATTATATTTAACAAGGAGTTTTTCATTAATAGATAGATAGATAGATAGATAGATAGATAGATAGATAGATAGATAGACACAGAGAGATAGATACAGAGACATGGAGAGATAGATAGATAGATAGATAGATAGAGAGATAGATAGATAGATAGATAGAGAGAGAGAGAGAGAGAGATAGAAAGATAGAGATAGATAGATAGAGAGAGAGAGAGAGAGAGAAAGTTAGAGATAGATAGAGATAGATAGATAGATAGATAGATAGATAGATAGATAGAAATAGAGATAGATCTCTATTTCTATCTCTATAGATAGATAGATAGATAGATAGATATAGATAGATAGAGAGATAGAGAGAGAATAATTGAAGGAAAAAACTAAACTTTTTTTGATCGAATAATTTGAATAAAAGCAATAAATATTGTATGAACTGCGGAGATGAAATGCCTGGACAAAAATGAATTAGCTTTAGATTCTGAATATGAAGAGAATCGGTCAAGAAATATTGTCCAAAAAGAATTCAATCGCTCTGTCCATAATCATTCATTCATACATATATTTCAGAACGAAAATTATTCACTCATTCGGAATGTAAAGATACTATTTAATTTCAGTTGCTGTAACAATAAATAATTTTGAAGAAAAAAAAATCAACGTTCCATACCAAATGTTCCCAGAAGTCGGACTTCAGATAAATCTTTCCAAAATAGAAACTATGATCCATAATTGAATGGGCTTAGTCTTCCAAGCATGGCAATAAAGCTACTAAGACGCAAGGATTAGTGAGTGTTAGATAACACGAGAAAAAAAAAACAAAGAAAATTATAAAATGAAAACTGATATTAGCAAGAGAGAACAATAAAAGAACAGGAATTAACGCATAAGATAAAGATTGACACTGCACTTAATTTTTTGAAGGTCAAAGTTTATTGGGAAGCAAGTGTCCAAAGAGAGTTCCACAATGGAGAAGTATAGAACTTGCGGTTACATCTATCCAATTCAATTGTAAAATGATGAAACCTTGTATTTCTAACAATACCCTGAAGCCATTTTAAACATTCAGAATTTCGAATTAATCAATTCTAATCTTTTTAGACTTCCATCAGAATGGTTGCTGCTAAACTCCTGGACTCATTAAACTTTGTCGGACTAACGTTTTTCACTGGCATGAAATGTAAAGACTCTATTGAATCAATTGCTAAGTCTAGAGTTAGAGAAGTTGGTTCACTACGTCGTGCTAGACACATTTCTCGACATTATTTATGAGTCTACGATTAATATTTTTTATTGATTCTTGATAAAATTGAAAGAATAATCTGCAATGTTATTGGTCCTCAGCTGAAATCTCGGCTTCAATCACTTTCTTACTAAAGTAATGTAGCTTTGTCTTTTTTTATATAGATAGATACGTTCATGGTAATCGTTTTAATGAAATTTCCTCTTTGCTGGCTAGAACCTCTGAATTTAAGCCGTATAATAGATTGGCAGTAAAGTCACATCATTTGACAGTTGAAATACCCAAATGGAACCGTAAGTTCTATGCTAGCAGTTTCTTCTATTGTATTTCTCGTTTGTAAAACTATCCTCCGGCTTCATGCTTCCTGAGTCAATTTCGATCTTCAAAAATTTAAATCCAATATCAATCGCTAATATCTATCTTCTTAATTCTTGTTATTTTATTGTTATATCGCTTTGATAGTATTTTTTTCATATTCTATAATTTTCAATGACTCCTTGAGTCTTAGTTGCTTTCTTTTCTTGTTTGGGGTGAAATGATTAAAAAAAACAACTTAAATACTTCCGGGTACGGAAAAATTAAAATCATATTAATATAAAAGATAAAGAAATTGAACATAGAATGGGCTGCGTTTGGGTTACTAGAGAGTTGTGGAGTAGTTTTCACAGTGAGAGGCTTGTATTTCACTGAGTCGGTCCTAAATTAGGTTCGACGTACAAAACGTTAGGAACTTGAAATAATAGTTAATGACACAGCAATCTAATTGTGGGGCTCATACTTTAATGTCCGACATCGACTGACTCACACAACTCATTGAACTCCCCTGGCGACTGCTACTACTACTACTTATTATCTGTGGGAGAGTCTATTTACAATAGAATAGGTATGATCCAGTATAACACTGAATAAGATGCTGTGAGGCAGTCTGTCTTTTAGATCGGCCTGTTATCTGCTATACCTTGGCATTTGGCGGATATTCATTGATCTTTAAATATCCATGAAGGTCTTTAGAATTGTTTCTTATCTCTATAACTGTTATATTTATAAAGGCATGAAACCATCGTAAATATTAAGGATACCAATACTGAGAATATTATAAAATCAAAAAGCGTCACTCTTCATTAAGATATAATCAGGCATAAACCCGAGTTATGTCTACATCATAGTTTAATTAAAAATGAAGTCGACGTCAAAATATCAGTTCATTGTTATTTTTGTCAGATATGAAATTAAATGAGCCATCAAACAGTTTGTAAATCGTTAAAATAACCAGCCAAAATTAAATTAGACTTTTTTCGCATCTTTTCTTTTTTTTCTCAATAAAATCGTAAACCCTTTTCGTTTTTGTGAGAAACCGTGAGTCGTTAATTGGAGTGGAGATCAGTGAGTTTTCTGTTCTAACGAATCCCTGTTAAACTGAACTAACAAAAGCGAACTAACAACTCCTGACAAAACTATGAAATTTGAAATATTCATGTCGATTGTCCAGCAGACAGATTTTCTCGGAATGAAAGAAATGGTGCTTTTCAGACATCGTTTCTGGGCGTACTTGAGTAGACAATCGCGTGACTAAAATGTTTTTGGCGGAAAAAAAAAGTTATTTTCTACGTACTCTGGAGCCAACAAGGAGGGAAAACGCAGTTATGAGTAAACAAGTGCTTAACGAAAAAACCTGCTGTCTGTGTGTGTGTGTGTGTGTGTGTGTGTGTGTGTGTGTGTGTGTGTGTGTGTGTGTGAAAATGTGTGTGTGTGTGCGTGTTTATTATGTAAAATTCTTTTATAGGGAAAGATGAAACTAAAACGCACTGATAGTAGAAAATAGAAAGAAATATCTAACGGCGAAGATGAAAGCCAGTTTAGTGGTTAAAATAGTTGCATTGTTTTCACCTTGGTGAATAGAGGCAAATGGTTAGTGACTTCCTGAGCGGACCTTGATGAGAATTTCTGGGAGAGAGAGCATCACCTGGCAAGATCGACAATATCTAATGGAGATTTTCAAAACTGGCGAGATCTCACACACACACACACACACACACACACACACACACACACACACACATTTTTTCAGGCTTATTTGGTTAATAATTTAAACGTATTATGTCTATTTGTTTTAGATTTAATTTCTTTCAAGTCCAAGAATTAATTTCTTGGTAGCTGTAGAAAATTGATTAAGAAAAATACCAAAATATTCTTTCAAATAATTTTTATTTTCCCCAGCACTTTCAATCTCAACTGAGACCAGCTTCAGGGGGATTAAGTATCTGTTGTCGTGTATACAGTGGCTCTCTAATTTCAAAATATATGTTTCACTGTTCGTTTACAGCGTTTCAAAATTAGAAGTAGAAAATCTTTAATTATGCAAGGGGGTAACTTTTGTAATATTTTATTTTAATATTTAAAAAATGAGAAAATTTTTTAATTATAATAATTTAATGTCGTATTTTATATAAAGCTTTTCTCCTACAAACCTTTAAGAACTTTGTTGCTATAGTCATAGTTGATTATTTTTGTTTCGACCCCAAATCAATTCCAGAACTTTAAGGTTTTGCTCATTGGTATTTTGATGAAGTACTAATGAATGATCGACTAATATTTGTCTAAACAGTGAATGTCGACATGACTGTTCCTTTAAATGTTCTGAGAGTGAACTATGCTTATTTAAATGAAACGTAACCCGTCTCGTCAACGTCGTCGTTGTAAAATCAACACGTGCATTAACGTTTTTTATCAGAGAAGCAATCTACCAAAGAACATTTAAACTGATATACAATGTTGGTCTTTTGTAAGATGCCAGTTGATAGAGAATTGATTTGGACGACTACGTTGCTTGTATGAAATTTAATATATTATATAGTTAATTTATTTATTTTTTAACCAAACATGCTAGAATGAAAATGGTATATAATATATATAAAATATATATATATATATATATATATATATATATATATATATAATATCCAAATGTAAAATAACGAAGAGTAAGATTTCAGCGTTCAAAACATTAATTTAAAACATGGCTAAATACAAAAGTAGAACAATAGATATTTATTTGTTATGCCGTGTTACATTAGAATATGCATATATCCACTACAAAATTGTACATCTTGATTCAACGTTAAAAATGTTATCGTTTCATCAGGTGAGAAAAAATGGTGCTAGAATTCCAACCCAATGAAACGCTAAAAAACATTTTAACATTGAAACAAGATGTACAGTCTTGTAGAGGGTATATGAATGTTCTAATGTAACACTGCCTAATATATATATATATATATATATATATATATATATATATATATATATATATATATATATATTAAGAAATGGACAAGGTCCGACAATTTATTTATTAAAGACATTTTTATACATACAACGTTATACATAAATATATATATACTAAGAGAGAGAGAGAGAGAGAGAGAGAGAGAGAGAGAGAGAGAGAGAGAGAGAGAGGGAAATTGCTGCGAGTAAGCACATAATCTCACATCATACAAGGCTACTGGTTTCTGATCAAACCCGTCTAATAAGTTCAACTAATTAACCCATAGCTTGGGGAGAAAAGGTGGATTCGTTACTTTCACAAAAGTATTTGCACATAAGTGAATGTAACGAAACCGACTGAACTTCAGACCTGGCACTCCGATTTCCCTTATTCGTAATCATTTACACCCAAGCAAGGCGATAATGCCACTAAGATGCAACACATGAGAAAACCTTAGTGAGGATAAGTAAGGAAAAAGGACAATAAAAGTAAATGGTTCAAGAAGACAAAAATGGCGATTGACGCTGCATTTAAATTTGAAGATTGTAGTTGATCGAGAAGCAAGAAATCAGAAGAGAATTTCACAGGCGAGTAAAGAATCTATTAGAACAGAACACACGGTTGCATCTAGCTAGTTCCAGTGTAAAACGGTGAGACCTAATTGCCAAACTAGTAGCGCGTTTATATTCATGCCATCAAAGCATCAAGGAGGAAAACTCAACCGTACAATTGCCATGAAAATGAGAATATTCCGAGCCGTCAATCATTACGTTATCCGCACCTCCAATTTTACAGCACCTGTTATTCCCATCCGGTCACTCATCTACGTACTGACCAGGCTCGACGTTGTTCAACTTCGGTGACAGTCACAGAACTTGTGTTTCAACGAGATATGGCCGTAAGCCTCTGGACAAGTGATGTATAAATTTTCACGTACATAATCGCTTTCGACTCCATTTCGCGTTAACGCCATCGCTTGACTTCCTCAAATATGGTCAGCAAATTTCAAGGTTTTGAAATATATTTTACAGAATGGGGCTGTTTATGGCGAACATATATATATATATATATATATTCAGCTTTTATAAATCATTATAAAAGAGTTTATTAGGTTGTGACAGGCTTGGGCCTAAGTGTATCAATTGTATTCGCTTTGGATGTTTTTGAGTATCGCTTGTACATGCGCCGGTGGGGATTATATGTCGTTTTTTATTTCAAGTAGTGCGTCTTCTTACGTCAGTTTGTTGTGTCATGTTTTCATAGATTTTTTAAAATTTTTTATTTACACCCCTCACAGAGATA
>CAHIKZ030000740.1:660000-710000 GCA_903632075.3 Acanthosepion pharaonis
GGCCAACATGGTCATCATCAGGAGAAAAATATTCTGCTTGCTGATAGTGAACTACAGAAATGAATGTCTTGATGGAGAAAATGAACTTTTGTCTGTAGTTTTTATTTGTTTTTTTAAATTTTTTTAACATGAATTTTGGTCAGTCCTTATGTTGGTCAAATAGTCTCTTTTAAGTTGTTATTTAAGATAAGAGCTGGATGGATTCATGCTGCTCTGAATTCCCTTGATCATTTTGACACTTTTATTGGTTCCTGGAAAGGAGATGAGTCTCTGTTAAGTGTGTGTGTGTTATTTAGTTCTTATGGTGCGTGTAAGTGTGTATATTCTTGTGGTTGTAAGTATTAATGTGAGGCCTCAACACCTCCGTAATCATGTCTGTATTGTGTGCGCTGAGAAATGTGGGTAGGTATTCATTTGTGGGGTTATATATTAATAGTACCTGTATTGTTAAATTTGTAATTAATGTATATTCGTAGAAAATTATTAAATTATTTTACATTATGTGCATGTTTGTGTGTGCAGACAATTGTGTGTGTTTGTGAGTGAAAAAGTATCATTTTGAAAATGAGAGCTGAAAGGAAAATCATTACATGTTAATTCTGCGTTGCTTATTTTATATATATATATATATATATATATATATATATATATATATATATATATATAATCTTCTATCGTATCTTCCCTTTCCCTTTTAAATAATCAATTTTTTTGTTTTAACTTTTTGAAATTGTCGTTAAAGGTGTGTAAAGAGCTTGGAGCAAGTGGAAAATTAATTGTATATATCGAATGCTAAGTAAACGAGACTCATATTTATATTGTATAATTTTCTATAATTTTTCAAACAAACCGACTTGAAAAATATCGGCTTTAGAATGTCACCTAAAATTAAATTAGATTGTTTTAGGAAGCATGAAATAATATCCTTTGAAACATTCTTGCCTTCGGGGATGAAAAACGAACAAGCTTCAAATTAAATAAACCTTAACACATTTAAAATCAACGAATATCATAGTTTTTAAATAAAATGCGAAACGGAGAAAATGAGAAACGGAGCAATAATGGGAGAAGGCAGTCGAAGAACCACGCGTGGTTCAAAGAAAGGATTTTTTTTTCCTTCCATTCCTGTTTGTGGATATCAACAGGAGCTTAAATGCTTCGAACTTTACAATGGAAAACGAGAAAACGAAGATGTAATAAAACTGTAAAACCTTAACGAAAAATACCATAATTCTTTGGATCACAGTTCGGCTATACTTATTTCGAAATTAGGCCTTTAAGAATGACGATTATTTGAAGGAGACATTTATTCGACATTTTCAAATAAGAATGGCACATTTTGTTTTTCGCGGGGGCGTAAAATCATTTCGAAATATTTTATTATTTTTTTTTAAATTTGCGGTAAATGTTCGCAGTAACAGACATACGCATTGACAAATGGGGCAACAGAAAAATTAATTGTAACCCAAAAGCAACAACGGAAATATTCGCTGAAAATTTAAAAGGAATGAAACGTTGAAAAAGACTTTAGACCTACTATTATACCATAATACCTATTCTATAATTAATAGACTCTCCCACACATAATAAGTAGTAGTAGCAGTCGCCAGTTGGGCTCAGTGGTGTTGAGTAAGTCTGTCGGACATTGAAGTCTCAACCATCACAACTAGATTGCTGCGTCATTAACTCTTATTTCAAGTTCCTAACGTTTTGTACGTCGAACCTAATTTAGGGCGACTTATTGAAATACAAGCCTCCACTGTGAAAACTACTCTACAACACCTACCAAAATTGCTTTTGCGAATAGTATCAAAAGTAGTTTTGGAATAAAAGAATGAGAGAAAGTCAAAATGAAAATTTGAGATTCATATCAATGAAAATAGACGAAAATGAAATTAAAATATTGTCAGTTTTTTTTCATAAGAGAACGTGTTTTAACCGGTTTCTTTTCTTCTTTAAAATAGTAAAACGAAAATGAAACCGTTTATTTTTAATTTGCTCTGCCCATGTAAGATAACATAAGCCAAAGGTATTTACATTTGGTCAGGGGAGCGCTTATTTGAAATTAAAACACTAATTTTACTATTATGAGCGGCGTTTATTCGAGAGGAACTCATATGTGAAAATTATTTCTTTATTGGAGGCGCTTATTGGAGTTACAGTGTTTATTCGATGGAGGCCACTTTTCACTAGGGAGGTGCTTATTTGACGCAGAATGTTTATTTGACGGCGGACACTTATTAGAAGAAGGAGCTTATTCGACACAGAGTGTTTATTCGATGGAAGGCACTTATTTGAAGGAGGGGCATATTCAAGCGGGTGTTATTCAAGGATTCTTTGGTAGAATAATAGTAGTAGTTTATAAAAGAAGATAACATTGTTTTCTTTTATATTAACCCTTATACATACATACATACATACACACACACACATATATATATATGTATTTATGTGTGTGCGTGTTTGCAGGTATATAGAAAAATAGGAAAGAACGCGTTGTGCAAATAATCCGGAGTTCTTTAGTATTTTTGTTTTTATTCTTTTAAAAAACAGTGCTCCTTACAGAAGTAGAACTTAAATTATAATTATTTTTTATTTTTTAATTATTTAAAAAAAAAATCATATATATATATATATATATATATATAATGATTTATTATATATATATATATATATATATAATAATGATTTTATTATTTCATTATTATTATATATATATATATATATATATAAAATAATGATTTTTTTTAAAAATAATTAAAAATAAAAATAATTATAATTTAAGTTCTATATATTATATATATATATATATATATATATATATATATATATATATATATATATATATAACAGTAAATGTGTACAAATCGTGTAAAAGCAAAATTGTCTGTTTCTTAGGTTAAGCTTTGAACCATTGTATCTTAGAAATGATTAAAGATATCTTACTGGAATTCTCCGAGGATTTATAACACTGTTGGACGAATTTGTGTAATAAGGATGTATAATTACTCTCTATGGCGATTGACGTTCAGTTTAAAAATTTTGAAGATTGTAGTTATCAGGGACTCAAGCAAACAGAAGGAAGTTTCACAGGTGGGAAGTGCAAGTGTTGGAGTAGATGGAGCGGCTGAATTTAGCAATTTCAAGAGTAAACGGGTGGGAAATAGTAGCACTCTTAAATGCGTGTATTCGGGGAACCAGGAAAAAAAATCTCGTCGGAACACCTGGCATGGAAATATTTGTAGAGAAGACAGAGAGAAGCCATGTCACGTTGGTAAGAAAGGGACTGAAATCTAGATGCCAAGTCAGGATGGGTTACATTGCAGATCCTTCTTTGGAATTTGTCAAAAACCTGAAGATGAGTAGCAGGAGCAACAGACCAGATATGGCAACAGTATTTAAGGCATGAATAAATGATAATTTGTAAATGTTTCCGATGGATTTGCGGTGGTTTTTATAGCATTTAGGTTTTTACAGGGTAGGGTTCCCATACACAAACCCAACATGTTTTGAAGTCAGAGATTTCCTTCTTCTAGACTGGTTGCCTATCAAAAGTATGGAGCGCAATATGCATTGCTATTATCCCCTAACTCGAGGAGAATATATTTTTTTATCAATATAAATATAATAGAAGGTGGTGATTAGCATTACATTTAAATTTTTGAAGTTTGCAGTTTTCAGGGAAGTAATTAAACAGAAGGGAGTTACATATTTGGGAAGTGCAAAAAAAAAAATAAAATAAAATAAAAAAAAATAAACTATTGAAGTAGAAGTTGTTGTTACTGATAACTATTTCAACAGTAAAAGGGTGGGACCTAAATGCCAATCTAGTAGTGCACTTAAATTCCCATAGTTGAAGGACCAGGTAAAAAAAGCTCGTCATAGCAGTTTCCATGAAAATATTTGTAGAAAAGACAGAGAGAAGCCGCGTCACATTGGTAAGAAAGTGATTGAAGTCGAGATGCCAAATCAGGATAGATTACATCACAGATCCTTCTTTGGATTTTGTCTAGAACCTCGAGATGATTAGCATGAACAGCAGACCAAATATGGCAGCAGTATTCAATGCCCAAATGAATGGAAGATTTGTAAATATTTACGATAGATTCTGGCGAGAAAAAAATATCTGCGAACATTGGACATTAGCAGAAGAATTACAGCCAATAATACAAGCATAGGAAATGAAATGATACCGAACAATCCAAGGTAATTTGTCTGAACGTTTGGCACAGAAAAGATCTATAAGAATATCCAAACATGTCTTCGAGAAAATAATCAAATTATTAAGATATAGGAAAAATGACTCGTGAAACAAAGAAATGAGTGCTGAATATAATATCAAATTTATTTGGTAGAGAATGCTGAAAAATCACCTTCAAGTTGAAGAAGGAACTTGAAGCTTCAAATCTGTGACTTCCCTCTGTCTTTTCTACAATTATTTTCATGGGACCTCCTCTGACGTGTTACATTCACTGGTTCCCAACCTGCATGAATTTAAACGTTCTACTAGGTTGGCATCTCGGTCCCACACTTTCATTGTTGAAACAGTTAAATGTAACCATCTCTTCTACTCCAACAGCTTCTTATCCCCCACTTCCGGTCAGTGGAACCCACTTCCTCTTAATTGCTTCCCTGATAGCTATAATCTTCAAATATTTAAATGTAATGTCAATCGACATCTTTTGATGCCTTGACCTTAATCCCTGTCTTTCTCTATATCCTTTCCTCAAAGACCCTTCTTTACTTTTGCTCTCACTCTCTGTAACCCCTTGCATGCAAGCGGCACTCTCGCCTTGCTTAGGGTGAAATGCTTAAAAAGATTACTACGGACGAATACCATGGACAGTTCTTAGAAAAAAATGGATAATTTTTATTGAAAGAACCTCTAGTACACTTAGGCTAACAATTTTAAAGAAATGCAGGAACTCAAGGGTAGAATCAGCAAAATGCTTGGCTGATTAATTTAAGATGAGGATAACTGTCCGAAGAAATCAATAAGAAATTTTCGGTTGAAGGATTTCAGGCCCCAACTTTCTGAAAGAAAGATTTAGCAATCAACTTTCTGAAGACAAAATCTGAGCCTCAGACTTTCCAAAAACAAGATTTTAAACCTGAAATTACTGAATAGACGAGAAACTACGAGGGATTTTTTTTCTTTCCTATAAAACTGTTTCGCTATTCTTGTTCGGTAAAAAAATCTGCAACGTTACAAGATGAATTTTTTCTTGATCATCGCTATCACCGGGGAATATCGGTTGGTGGTGATATTTATGATTGGGAATTTATCGTCAGAGACGCCTTGAATTAATATTTATGTTGATTTTCAGACATTTTTGTCGGAATCAAATAAAACTTACTGCATATAAAAGACGAATGTAATTAGGCTGGGTGGGGCACCCAATTTGCCTATCTGATGACGTCAAAAAAAAAAAAAAAAGAAAAGATAAGAACCCTCCTCCTCCCCACGAATATGCATTACCTAAAAAGGTATCTGAGCAGGAAAAGCAGAAGAATATTTGATTGGCTGCACGCGTTAGCGCATGCGCAGAAGGTATTACTTTCAAGGATGGCTATATTTCGATTGCTTCTAGATTTAATAAAATAAACGCGAAGAAAAAAATTCTGAAATTGAATTCAGCGCACAAATTGTGAACTGAAAACATTTCGTTAAGAATAAATGCAGGAGAATAATGATAACGTACCATAACATTTATATCTGCACTGGAAAATATGAAACTTTTACTGGAAGAAGAATGCAAGAAATTGATATGAACAAAACCGGGTTTCAGAGATAGGACCTGTAACGATTTTATGAGATTTTACAGTACACATAGACAGAACAATCAAAACTAATTGCTCAGACATCGTGATCAAATAATTAGAAAAAAAACAACAAAAAAAAAAAACAAACAAAAAAAAACAGAATATGTTTTCTTATCGCCATGCCCAAGGATAGTAATCTATCTTTGACGATCTTCAAACAACTATCAAAATACAAGGATCTTGAAGTGGAAATCTAAAGAAAATGTGGCACATAATGACATAAATAATTCCAGTTAAAGTTGGAGCCCAAAGATTGATTGGATAAGGTTCTGATAGACTAAGTGAAGTGATTCCTGATAGACCATGCCTTAAAGAAATAAAAATTTGTACATTTCAACATTACGAAGTGCTTTATCTACGTAAAATGTCTGTGATCTTAGTTTTATTTTTTACAAAAATGATCAGTGGAAAATATCATGAAGCCATTTCTGAAATTAGGTCTTTGGTTTGGACCCAGAAGGGAATGTGTATACAAAATAAATCAAAGGAAATAATAATAATAATAATAATAATAATAATAATTGTTTTGATGCTAGATCATACATATCTCTCATGCTTTTGCTTTCAATTAATTGGAGGTGATAATGCGTACAGATTTAGTCATGATAAATTAAGATGTGTTACAGTAAACCCTAACCCTAACCCCGTTCAGTAGCACAGACTTCCTTGTCAGTTACCTGACCATAAGCCAGTTGGTCATGCCCCCTGGGGTGAGGTGAGGCTTATGACGCACTGCGCCTCTTTTTATCAACAGGAGGAGCTGGGAAACAACATTACCGTATGTTTGAGAGATGAGGCAGCTTGGACGACTTAGGAGTCACACACACCTATATATATATATATATATATATATATATATATATATATATATAGATAGATAGATAGATAGATAGATAGATAGGTGTGTGTGTGTGTGTGTGATAGAAATTATTAGGAGGATATGAGATAATTATAATTCGAGTCTAGAAGAAACCTCAACAGAATGCAGAAAGCACTTAACGGCCGTTTCGTCCTATATCTGGAACTCATTAGCAGTGCACATCCACTACTATCATTCTATCACTTGTATATCCTTACTTGATCTGGCTTGGGATGATGAGTCCCAAACATAGGACGAAACGGCCGTTAAGTGCTTTCTGCATTCTGTTGAGGTTTCTTCTAGTTTCGATGAAATGCTTAATGATAATTATCTCAAATCCTCCTAATAATTTCTATCACTTGTATATCCTTGCTTGAACCGGCTTCTAATGTTCTGGATGGAGCGGCTTGGGGATAGTAGTCGTAGCTTGAGGGGCCACAGTCCTATGGGTAAGGGAAACTCAGATGAGTTCCACCACGGAATATGTGGTCGAGCGGCGCTATATCGAGTCTAATTTGATATCTCTTCATCACCGATGCCCGTTGGAACATTTGGTATGACGTTTGCCTGATGACAACTATCCGGGTTTCAATTCTCGGCAGTGGATGCGCAATGCTGATGAGTCCCAAATGTAGGGCGAAACGGCCGTCCAGGCTTTGTGATTTCTGTTGAGGTTTCTTATAAACTCGACGAATTATTAATTATATATATATATATATATATATATATATATATATATATATATACACGCATACACACACACCTATATATATAGTAAATCTCAATCAGAAAACATCTGAGTAGGTGCTTTAACGAACCTGAAGATTTTTTAGCTGAGCCCCACGTACACGTTTATGGGCCGCTTTTATGAACAGTTGATACCATATCACACACAGTTGATTGGGAGGCACATGATTCCTATACACGTAGACTGAGTGTCATGAATTTTTACTCCAGAATTTTTTTTGCCATACTATTCTCGCAATGATAAAATTAACTGAAATAATTCGGCCTAATGTCTGGTACACCTTCACTTCTGAAATCGGCGTTGCTTGGAAATGCAACTATTCTGTGGCTGGTTCTATCTATCTGAGGTCGTACGACTTGATAGAGATAAACACACACCCTACTGCAAGATCGCGGGTTGAAAACGAAAATCGTCTAGGGAGAAGACGAGATAATTGGAGTGTGTTGCGTTGAAAACTCAGCAAGTGACTGTAGTTTGAGTATGCATGTCGATAATTTAAACTCAGGCCAATATTTGGCCGAGAGAATGGAATATAAATCATCTTAGACTGAGTTTGAAAGAAATTACATTTTTCAGCCTGCGACGACTCTTTGTTGGACGTGATATGGGCTGAAAGTAAAAGGTTTATTCATTCCAGTTAGAATGGCCAGATAATAGTTTTGTAAAGAAGAAATGAATGTGTCAGATCTGAGATCTTGCAGTTCAGACAAGTGTCTGTGTAGATGTAAAAGTAAGTAAAATGCTGGGAAAATACCTCGGCCTTGCTAGAAAACTTAAAAATGTATGTACAATAAAGTTACTGCTGCTCTGAAAATGTAGTATTAATAGTAGTAGTAATAGTAGTAGTAATAGTAGTAGTAATAGTAGTAGTAATAATAATAATAATAATAATAACTGCACTGGAAAATCTGCAACTTCTACCGGAGGGAAACTGAAAGAAACTGGTATGACCACCACCCAGATCCGGTTACGGTGATAGGACCTGTAACAATTTTATGGGACTGCACAATACACAGAGACAGAACAATCAAAGCCAACCGCTAGACATTGTTATTAGGGACCACAAACAAAAAAAAAGGGCCTCCATATTGATATAGCAGTCCGTGCCGAAACATTGTGAATATGGCAATGAAGATGAGGATAACAGTCCGAATAATGTAGATAATGTAAATAATAATAATAAAGCTAACCGCCCAGATATTGTTATTAAAGACAGAAAACAAAAAAATTGCCTCTTTATTGACATGGCAGTGCCTGCAGACTGCAATGTATCTTTGAAGATCTTCAAAAAGCTATCAAAATACAAGGACGTTGAAATCGAAATCAGAAAAATGTGGCACATGGGAACATCAACAATCCCTGTTGTAGTTGCAGCACACGGATTGTTTGGAAAAGATTCCATTAGACTAATTAAAGGGATGCCTGGAAGCCCCTGCCTAAAAGAAATACAAAAAAATTGTTCTCAGGAGTACAGTCCACACATTACGAAGGACTTTATCTATGTAAAATATTTTCTTTTTCTTTTTTTGTGTGTGTCAGTGGAAAATGTCATGATACCATTTCTAACCTTAGGCGTCTAGGCGGGACCCGGAACGAAATGTGTACACACCAGAAATCAAAGGAAATAATAATAATAATAATAATAATAATAATAATAATAATAATAATAATGAGGACATCAATAATTACAGTTGTAGTTGGAGTCCTCGGATTAATTTGAAAATAATCCGATTGATTCAGTGAAGGGATTCCTGGTAGCCCATGCCTTAAAGAAATACAAAAAATTGTACTCACATGCTCAGATCGCACATTACGAAGAACTTTATCTATGTAAAATGTGCGTCATCTTAATTTTTTTTTTTTTTTGGTTTTTGAAAAAAATTATCAGGAGAAAATGTCATGAAGCCATTTCTGAACTTAATTTTCACGTTGGCACGCGGAAGGAAATGTGCATATAACAGAAATCCAAGTAAATAATAATAATAATAATAATAATAAAGTTGTCAATGTACAAGGACCTTGAAATAGAAATCTCGAAAATGTGGCATATGGAAACATCAACAATCCCTGTTGTAGTTGGAGCCCTAGGATTGGTTGGAAAAGATTGCAGTAGACTAATTAAAGGGATTCCTGGAAGTCCATGCCTCAAGGAGATACAAAAAATTGTTCTGACAAGTACAGCCCACACCTTACAAAGGGCTTTATCTATGTAATTTTTTTTTTTTTTTTTTTGTCAGTGGAAAGTGTCATGGCGCCATTCTAACCTTAGGTCCCTGGGCGGGACCCGGAAAGAAATGTGTAAACGCCAGAAATCAAAGAAAATAATAATAATAATAATAATAATGCCGCCACAATCCAGATAAGATGATTGTGAAAGAAAAAGTGAAAATTTTATAGGATTTCAAAATTCAACGATACAACCATCCTTGAGGCCATCAAAGCAGCAATCATTGTCGCTAAGAAAAAATATAAAAAGAAACAAAAGAAACAAAAAACAAAAACAACTATAATACAAAAAACAACAACAAAGAATAAAAAAAAATGCTTCCCCATTGACGCGGCTGTTCCCGGTGACCATAAAATCTTGGTCAAAGAAATTGACAAGCTCAAGAAATACATGAATTTGCTAGAATGGGGGATGTTCAAAGCACTATTATCCCGTGTCATATTTAGGACATTGACGTCTACGCCAACGAATTTAATGTCTTATATCGAGAAAATCAGAATGAAACCTTATATTCCATGCCAGTGTTGTAAATATTCTGTGGAAAAGGCTTTCGGTTTGAAGTCGTATAATTTAATGGAGAGCATGATGAAAGATTTCCTGTTGAAAACGAAAAACGATCGGAATAATAATAATAATAATAATAATAATAATACCAGTAATATTTTGAATGATAAAAATATTAAGCATCAGCACATTGAAAAAATCCCTGGAAGTCCCAGCATAAGAGAAAAAAAAAATGGTCATGATAGGTACTATCCACAAACTAAGAAGAACTTTGACCATGTAACGCTAGTGATACTATGGTTGTTAGAAAAACAAATTATGAAATGTAGTCATAAAAACATACCACTACCTGCTTTAGGTCGTCCCGAAAACTTGGTAGGTAGTGTGACCATTGATGAAATCGATAATAATAATAATAATATTTTGTCTACATCTCTTAGATGGGGTATTGTCATTACTAACATTATTTACATTATTCGGACTGTTATCCCCATCTTCCTTTGCCATATTCCCAACTTTTAGGCCATTGTACGCTCCGGCCTTCTCCAGGTGATTGGAATTTCGAATCGAAGCCTTTATTTCGTTCACCGGAGTAGATTGTTCTAGTTCCACGTGTCATGCCTCTTCCGGATGATTCGGTTATTTCCCTTTAACTCAACTAAGATCCAGTAACTAAACCCAAACAGTTGTGAGTTCACTAACAAGCTACAACAATGATGACCCGGAAACATGTAGAGTTGAGTTATGGGGAAAAAAAACTGAGACATTCGGAAGAGGCATGGCACGTAGAACTAGAAAATTCTACCCTAGTGGATAAAGTAAAGGTTTCGGATCGAAATTTCAATCACCTGAAGAAGGCCAGAGCTTATAACTGCCGAAACATTGTGAATATGCCAGTGAAGATGAGGATAACCATCCGAATAATGTAGATAATGTAAATAATAATAATAATAATAATAATAATAATAATAATCAAGGCCAACCGCCCAGACATTGTTATTAAAGACAGCAAACAAAATATTGATATTACAGTCCCTGCAGACTGGTGGAGTAATGGATAGCGGCTTGGATTGAGGAATCGGAGAGCCGAGTTCGAATTCCAGTCGAATCCATTACATACACTTACGTGCTAACACCCTTGGGAAAGGTGTGAATCCTCTTTCTTCTCCCTCCAGCTATGGGTAAATAGCAGGACAGACTGGGTTCTATAGCCTCGGATGGTTTAGGAGAAGGAAAACTCTGAGGGTGAATGGAGTCTCTCTGAGCCTTGGTTGGCAATCCATTTAGTGATGGTGTCACGATAAAACCACCCTTGATAGCCCTAGCATCAAGAATTCAGCTATTTGACAAGATTATGAACTACACCAATCAAAGTATTAGTGAGTTCAATCTCGGCTGAGGCCGCAGGATGATGATGATGATGTATCTTTGAAGATCTTCAAAAACCTATCAAAATACAAGGACCTTGAAATCAAAATCTCAAAAATGTGGCACATGGGAACATCAACAATCCCTGTTGTAGTTGGAGCCTTCGGATAGGTTGGAAAAGATTGCAGTAAACTAACTGAAAGAATTCCTGGAAGCCCATGGCTTGAAGAAATACCAAAAAATTGTTCTCACGTGTACAGTCCACATCTTACGAAGGACTTTATCTATGTAAAATATGCTTGTGGTTTTTCTTTTTCATTGGTCAGTGGAAAATATCCTGATGTCATTTCGAACCTTAGGCCTCTGGGTGGAACCCGGACAGAAATCTGTACACACCAGAAATCAAATAATAATAATCCGGAATACTGCTCCCGACCCTCTTGTCTAAGAAGCGATTGGAGAACAATCGTTCTGATATCACTCTTGCGGGTGAATAGACATGAATGGATTTTGTCAAACATTGCGGTCCCTTGGGATTAGAAAATTGTAAGGATAGAGACGGCGAAAATGCGGGGACCTTTGCTGGGTAAATCGGAGAAATGTAACAATCAGGCATGTGAATTTGTCCCTTTTATGGTTGACACATTCCGGACTATTTCCAGGAAACTTTCTACCTCACAATACGCCGTGTGGATACCTCGTATAGTTGACACTGCTCATAATAACCTCTTTGCTGAGAAAAATGCCATCATTCGAAGCTTCGTGTCGGCGTTGAAATCCGACCATCATCAGCCGGCTGAAACATCTATGAATCTAAGGGGATATCAAATGAAATATTAGACATAAATGGACCTTGACAAACGTTGACGTCCGGTATTAGAATATCGTAAAGGCGAAGAAGACGAAAATACAGAGACTTAGCACAGGGTAAATGTAAGAAATCTACCAAGCAGCAGCTGAAGTTATCTTTATTGTAACTGGCACAACCAAGACTATATCCAGGAACCATTCTGCCTTGCAAGACGATTTCGGGGTACCTGACATACATTTGGGGTACGCAGGTAGCTGCACTGCTTGGAAGTTTCATATAGGAGGAGAGATGGGATTATTAACCGTCTGAATCGGACAGGATTTCAAATATTAGCATTACTACTACTATTATTAGTTTGGTGCAAAAATAATGACGTAATAATGTTGTTTTTTGACGTATTTTTTAAGGTCAAAAACGACATTGTTACGTCATTATTTTTGCATCAACCTAATAATATTATTTATAATAATCCATGGATTGTTAGTACACTTCGATTTGTGATGTAGCGGGGAAAACGTCGGTTCAAAATAATAAAGAGTCGAATTTACTATTCATGGCTTTGGAGATAAACGCAAAATATCGAAGAGATCATAGTAAAAAAAAAAAAAAAATTTTTTTTCGTTCTCAAACTGAAATCTAACAGTGAAATTCTTTTTCTAGTATTCATTTTATGATATTCACTAGATTACGCGGCTTTGACAGTAGAGTGGATGAAATTCTAGACAATCCGGCACCTTTGCTGTTGGGGGCTCAGATATAACCTGCGTCCAAATCACAAAGGACGTTCCATCAGAAATGATTTTGCCGACCAGCCTGATGCAATTGATTTCCAACTCGTTCTACCCATTAAAATTCTCTGGGCAGCGCCCAAAGCGAAAATTTACAAGGACAAGCGAGTGTGTATGCGTAGATATAGCAGTGTATGCGTGTTTATGTGTATACATGTGTATTTTAGTGCGTGTATTTATGTGTGAATGTATATATGTGTGCATAGGTGTGCATGTGAATTTACGTGTGTATATGTGTATAGGTATGTGTTTTTTCTGTATATGGTTGACGAGTCAGCTAGAAACATTACTGGTTAACAATGTCTGCCCGAATGGATTCTAGTTTTGTGAATATACGAGAGAGGGGGAGTGAGAGAGAGAGGGGGAGAGAGACAGTGAAAACAAAAGAGGGAGTAAAAAGCGATAGAGAACACATGTGAAAGACAGACGAGAGGAAGAGATATTGAGAAAGAAGACAAAAGAACGACAAAAAAGAGAGAAAAGAAGAGACAGAGACAGAATGAGAAAGAGAAAGTGAGAGTAAGAGTGATTGCCAGAAAGAGAGAGAAAGTCAACGAAAAACAGAAAGTAAGAGAGAGAGAGAGAGAGGGGGGAGAGAAAGAGAGAGAGAGAAAGAGAGGGAGAGAAAGCAAGCTTAAAAAACAAAGAGAAATTGAGAGAAAGATAGAGAAAAAGTGTAAGAAAAATCGAGAGAAAGCATAAACGATAAAGAAAAACAGAGAGTAAATAGGAAAGAGACAAAGAGGAAGATCGAAAACGAGAGAGAAAAAGAGAGAAAGAAAAGAGAGAAAAGAGTAAGAAAAGCGTGAGAAAGCGTAAGATATATATATATATATATATATATATATATATATATATATATATATATATATATATATATATAGAGAGAGAGAGAGAGAGAGAGAAAGAAAGAAAGAGAGAGAATAAGAGAGAGAGAAAGACAATGAAAGACAAAGAGAGAGAAAAGCAGGGAGGGTGGAGGAAGCGGAAAGCGTGAAAGCGATAGATAGATGAATAAATAGAGAGAAAGAGAGGGAAGCGGAGAGACAAATAGATAGAGCTGTTATTCCTTGAATAACCTTTTGTTATTCGAAGCTGCATTTCTTTGTTAATTTTTAAGTAACATTTCAAATATGCCTGCCTCCAATGAAGAATTTACACCAACTGCTAAATGGTTTTGAGCGGGAATTACAACGGAACGACGTCACCGATTTTTTCGACCCGTGTGAATTTGGTTTCCGGGTTGCTCAATCATGGAACAAGGATCATCTTTGTTATTCTCTTTCTTCTCTATTCCTGTGGCAGGTTATCCTGTGGAAAATTTAATCATTCATTTGTGTTAGGTTTATTGTATTTGTAGCGGGGAATTTGGTCAGAATAAGGAAGAAAAAAAGCAGATGAAAAATATTAAATACAGTGACAATGATGGAGATAAAAAAAAATATGGTCCTAATGTATTAGGTGGTCTACCTCAGTATCTGACGTCTACCATAATGGTTATATGGGGTTTACATTTGTGTCATGAGTCTGTCGGGGTTAACTCCTCCTTAATTTCCTAATAGTCCAAATTGTTCCTAGAGGTCGCTATCCATAAACTATAAATACTTGAGAAAACCCTTTCTCTCTCTTTTTCTTGCATTTTCAGCGGACACTGGGACCATGTAAAGCTCTCGCAGAATATACGCGTTTCCCATTTGTGGGAAGACACCATGGACATTATGCACACACACACACATACGTACGAACTTACTTTGAAACATGAACTCTCTACATATACACACTAATTAGGTCTATTGTAAATTCCTTTGTTGTCTAAACCACGTATTTGTTTGTACATGTATATCGTTTTCTTGTTTTTCTGTTACATTTTCTTTTGGTTGGACTCATCTCTAGTCCGCCATGTTTTTGTAGTGGGCTTTTTTTCAGGAGTTCCACACTAGTTAATATGACAACGCATACCCATAGTCCGCTACAAGTCGTCCTGTGAGTCATTTGTTCCGATTAAAACATTCAAACCAGATTGAAGTAAATAAAGAAATATAAGACCTCATAAAATTAAGATTTTTTTGCCAAAGAATTTTAAAGAAAAGTCATTTTATTTCATTTATAAACGATCACAACCTACTTAATATTTGGCAAGAAACGGAACTGTGCCATCAATGTAACTCTTTTATGGAACAAAAAAAAATGGAGGCGTAAGCACAAAGGCGAAACAATATGGTAGACCTGGTGTTGTATTAGAAACCGTGTGGTAGACAGCATACTACAACAGAGACATTGTCGTAGATTGCATACTACATCAGTACCAAAAATAGAGCGAAAAATTGCCACAATCGATATGTTAGAATGTGTTGCAAGTTTTCTTTATTTTTAACGAGTCTCTCCAATTCTGAGTGCAAGTCACGACTAAGCATTTTGGTTCACGTTTTGGCGACAAGAGAGAAACGAGAACGAAGAATTATGAAAAGAAATATTTGCTTCGGGGGGTTTACTTGCATTTTTGTGTCTCAAAATAAAATCCCAAGTTCTTTGTCAAATATTTATGCAGCCAGCACAGTTCAAACAATAAGTAAATCATATGTAGAACTGATTCGATTACACTGGAATAATTCATACCAGTGCCAGAATTCAGTGCTCGCATGTAAAGAAAAGCTAAAATTCGAAAGGTGGTTTTAAAGTCAGGGTGGATCTGATCATATGAAAAAGTGACGCAACACTCTAGTTGGCCCTGATCTGGCGTCTCGTTTGCAGTCACTCTCTCACAGACGCGCCGTCGCCTCTCTCTATCTTTTCGACAAATACTTCCATGGTAACTGCTCTGATGAGCTGTTTTCACTGGTTTCCAGACTTCGTGAATTCAAGCGCCCTAAGAGGCTGGCATCCCGCTCCCACCCTTACACCGTAGAAACTTTCAAATGTAGCCGTCTCTTCTACTCCAATAGCTTCATACCTCGCCCCTCTCGCCAGTGGAACACCCTCCCCAATTACTGTTTCCCTGAAAGCTATAATCTCCAACTATTCAAATGTAATGTCAATCGACATCTCCAGTTACCTTGATCTACCCACTATCCTTCTCCTCATCCTTTCTTCTATCACTCCTATCTGCTCTCGCTCCAAATCTTCCGCAACCCCCTGCATCCTAGTGGCTTCACGCCTTGCTTGGGGCGTAATGCTTAAAAAAAAAAAAAAAACAACAAAAAAAAACACAGTCTTTCTAACACGGTGTCTTGTGCCGTACGATGAAATAACTGGCTGAGTTTGGTGCATTTTCGCCGCCGAAGACGAAGGTCTGGATTCAAGTTCAAATGACGTGAAATTACCGTAAAAGTGAAGATAAAAACGTAATTATTTTAGCTAACCTATACTGTAATGGTGTCCTAAGGGAAATGAGAGCCAACCAGGATTTATTATCGGTGGGCGTAATCTTAAAAATTTAAGATACATAAATCACACTGTGTTACAGGCTGACAGGGAAAGAAAAATGCAGTACCTCCTAGAGAGGGTAGGAGAAAAAAAAAAGAACTATCAATTGCAAGAAGATAAAACTATGGTCATCTGCAAGAGGAAAAGCCCTAGATGCAAGTTACGAATTGGAGATGTCAACATCAAGCAGTTCTAGAAATTTAAATATGTTTAAATTGTTTTAACATAGGATAGAAAATGCGGCACCATGAACCGAACAACCATTCGACTAGAAAAAGGCATTTCAAATGACAAACAAGGTGATTAGAGACAGAAGAATTTCGTTGCCCCCCCCCAAAAGGTACTTGACTGCTCTGTGGTATCCATCATATTATATGGTAGCGAATACTGGACAATCTCTCCACGGATCAGGTGACAAATAGAGACAGCAGGTATGTGGTTCTACAGAAGGGTACTGAGAATTCGATCGATTGAGCGAATAACCAACAACGACGTCTGAAGGAAAATGGCAACACTTATACTCAAAATCTCGAAATAGCTGAAATTCCTTGAACACATAATGAGGAAGAAGGGTTTGGAAAATGTATTTGATAAGTATCGGCATCTGAATTGGTGTTCGGCTCATTTTCTTTCTAATTAAATCTCCGATTGTCTCTGTTGTTGTGGTAAAGGTCATAGTATTAGGAAGAACTAATTTGTTTACAAGTTTTCTAGAGGGTAAGATTATTAATTTCGTGTTGTTAGAAGTGTTGTCGGTGGTGTCCATTTTTTAAAAATAATGTGGAGAGTAGAGAAATCTAAATGATTTCTTGACGTGTTTCACTTCTTCACCGACGTATTTAGAGCTAGATATTTATTCAAAGTATTCTGAGATAGAATCATATGACTAATACCAATCTAATTGTTTGGTTGCGGTAGTAATAGAAATTAATTAGATATTTGTTAGTGGGTTTACATTAAAACTAATTTGTTATTGTTTCGTATTAACCCTAGAAGACTAACCATAGTTATATAGTACCCAGCGAAAAGATTTAACTATTTTTAATTACAATTTTCGGTACCTGATTTTCTTAACTAAATAATGTTTTTCAATTCCTATTAATGTTAACTGAAAGTACAACGTTTGAGGTGCCTGCATGTAGAATATTTCAATTATATTTATATTTAATATTTTTTTTGATATTTTTAAAATCGGGTATGATATAGCCATGGTTAGTAGTGGCGTAACTTTTATTGATGGTTACTGTTCTAGGTTAATTAAATGTCGAGGAAAGGTAGAGATTTGTTCATTTCAAATTCATATGGAAATTTTATAGTATATTAAGCTACCCCCCCCGCCACCACGAGGGTTGCATATGGCACAAGGCCGGTTTCACGTGGATTCTCCGAGCCCGTAAGCTCGGCCAAAAATATTCCCTTTTTGAACCCGTTTATGCGGGTTCAGGAGCAGTCTACCTCCCCGAACGACTCTCTGTCCTTCGGCGGGGCCTCGTCCCGGTTCCTCTCTGCCCGAAGGCAGAGAGTTCGACTGTTTAGCTGGAACAGGTAGCAGCTAGTCTCATGAAAATTCCATAGTAGATTCTTTATTATGCCTTATAGTTTTATATCATGTGGATAAAATAAAAGAATATGTGAAGAGTTCTTTGAGACATGGAATAAACTGTCAGGCGTACCATTTGGCCAATCAGGATTTTTTTGAACACCCATTAGAATGAAATGTTTCAAAAGGACGAGTTTAAGGCGGCATTTCTACGACCCCAACTCATACATGCGACAAAGAATAAAAACTCCCTCCTCTTCGCCCCTGTACATACCCACGCAGGAGAACGTCAAATGCGTCGCGGGTTAATCCGAGCCGATTCCTGAAGTAGACGTTCTGCTGGGGAGAACATCCTCCCTGTGACATAAACCATTGGCCAATTTTTTTAATTTCCTCGAAATATGTATAGTACAAATATATATATATATATATATATATATACAGGGTGGGGCAGAGCAACTTGCTTATTTAAATTTGGCGCCCTAAAGCGATGGTTGCTCCAAGGTTGGTAGGGATGGACTTATTTAAGAGGGTGGGGCTTAAAGTTTGGTTCATAACGTGCGTTATTTATTTTTTGTTTATTTTTCAGGAAGCCCAGTGAGCATCATGGAGTGGACGAAGTTGGCACGCGCTTTCGCTGTTGAGGCATTTTTTTTTCAAGCGGTCGCTCAATCGTCGCAACGCAACGTTCATTCCGTAGAATATTTCAATATTGCCCCCCGTGGTCGTGTTCCTGGCTGGCAGTCGATTGTTTCATAGGTAAACAACTTCAGGGAAACGGGTGATGTAAAGAAAAAGAAACCTGGCCTACCACAAACAGCAAGGTCACCCAAAAACATTGACTCAGTGTATAGAGAAGAATGGACGCCATCTTACTGATATCATCTTTAAAACTGGTAAAAAATAAAATTTAAATGTTGAACCAGGTTGCAGTTCAAAGAATTACATGTATACCGGCATTACTTGTGTTTTAATTGATATTCCAAATAAGCAAGTTGCTCTGCCCCAACCTGTATATATCTATCTATCTATCTATATATATATATATATATATATATATATGAAGAAACATATTTATTTATACAGATTTATGTGAAAATAGATTTTGGTAAAGAAATGTGCGTGGGTTTAAAAGGAATGCTATAAAAAGAAACTTAATTTAAATAAAATTTCATTTTTGGAATATTATGAATATTTTTTTTCAATCTCAGTACTTTCTGTCCATACAACATTACGAAAAACAGAAAAGACGAAAAAGAAAATAAGAAAAACGGAATCCATTAAAATACAAACTCAATTTCCAGTGAACACAATTCGAAAGTTGGGGATTCAATACTAATAATTATATTATTATATATATATATATATATATATATATATATATATATATAACTACATACCTGTACAAAAAGTTTTTATTGGAGTAAGTGTATAAACACGCATATATAAGATATTTGTGAGCAATATATAAGCAAGTGTCTGTCTCTATGTGTTTGCATTTTATGTTTTTTTTTTCTTTTTACAGACTTTAAGATATTATAATTACATATTTTAGGGGTAAGAATCGAAATATTCCAAAGTAAATAAGTTAGAAAAAAAATAAAACTCTCATACACACATTGCTTTGATTCTAATGCTGTATTTTTTTGCAAATAAAATGGAAATAGTAAATATACTTTTTAAGTAATTTTGTGGAAAGAGCTTTGGATTCTAATTGACGGAGACCTTTATTCACTAGCGCACATTTAAAAATAATCAGAACTTTTTTTTCCAATTATGACATAAAATAACTCTGAAGGAAATAAAAGTGTCTCGAGTACTAAGTACATTTTTGTTAGTATATAGATAATCACACATATACACAGACGTACACTTATATATATATATATATATATATATATATATATATATATATATATAAAAAAATGCATGTATATAAGAGGGAATTGTAATTTATCTTGATATAAACTAAAATAAAATATACCGCTGATGAAGCATTGGGTTTCCGCTTCGTTTTAAATCTAATTCAACTCTATACGTCTAAGTATAATTTTCAGATAAGATGTTTTGCTATCTTGACATTATCTGTCGTAAGAATCACAGAAAACCCCAGAAATAAATTCTCACAATTTAAAACTAATTTCTGGCTTCAATAATATATATATATATATATATATATATATATATATATATATATATATATATATAATTGGTATATACGGAATGAATTCAATAACCAACAAAGTAATAGCTAATATCAAGCTTTTAAATCTTCCTATACTTGGGATGTTTACCCCTAGCGAAGGATCTTTAATTAATTTGAAACTTTTAAAACCACGTATTTTATATTCAACATCATCACTTGATAAGACACCGAGGGTGTTGAAACAAAATGCCTATTTTTGTAGTGATTTTATAACGTATTTATGTTATAATTATTTTTTTATAAAAAAGATAATTATATATATATATATATATATATATATATATATATATATACTAGCAGCATGGCACGGCGTTGCCCGTGCTTGATTCAAAAATCGTACGACTCATACAGCAATCGCTATCACTTGACTTAAAATATTTTTGCCCTTCCTTGCCTTTAAAGGAGTGTCCTTTGCTGTGCTGATGTTGCTACATGCCTTACTTCTTGCTTATCTCACACTGCGAATTTTTTCTAAGCTCTATACTAAACATGAAATCTGTTACGAAAAAAGAACTAAACAAAATGAACACAAAGTTGAGTTTAAGCAAGCGAATGACCGAATTGGAGTAAAGTGCCATGCAGATTTAAATTTTTCCCACTTGTGACGAATGCAGTTATCGATTTTTTTTGCATGTTAGCATGCTAGTTAACATTCGTGTCAGTCAGCTGTTGGCTCTCACACTGGCCAATAGAATCTTCCTGCCTATTCGTGGCAGCCAGCTATAGGCTCTCACTCTGGTCAGTAGAAAATAGCCGCAAACTACATGAAAACTGCCGTAGAAGTATGAAAAAATCGATGATTTCCACTATCGATGGGAGTTGGGAAATGCAGAGTCGATCTTGGCCTTCCCTCTAAGTTGGAGCATGTGCATGTAAATTTTGGTGCAAATCCGTCAAAAATTGCGTCCGTGCATTAATTACACACACACACACACACACACACACACATACATCCTGCCTTATATATATATATATATATATATATATATATATATATATATATATATATATATGACTCGGAGTTTCATAAAGATTTGCAATCTTCGAGTGCTGGATGTAGTCTGACCGTTGTAGAGTTTTGAATTTCGATTTTTGCCGTAATCATTTATATTATGTTATGATTTGTTTATTTTATTATTGTTGCCTAAAATATTAATTATTTATAACTTATATCATTCTAATTCTTAATTTTGAATGATGAAGAATTAAAACATATAATAATTAGAAGTTTTTTTAAATGAAAAATTAAAAAATTTAAAAATAGAAATTAAGTAAACACGTTATGTATCAAGGGGAGTAACTCTCTTTTTGAATAAAAGGCCATTGTAAAAACATTTAAAATATCATAACCATACCACTCTCTCTTTCTTTCTCTCTCTCTCTTTATCTATCTATCTATCTATCTATCTATCTATCTATCTATCTATCTATCTATCTATCTAAGTCTCTTCACATCTATCTCAGTCTCTTCACATCTATCTATCTATCTATCTAAATTTGTGTTTGTGTGTTTGGCGCCATATTTTTCTTTTTCAATACCACGTTCACTTTTTTCCAAAGCTGACATTGCATAAGTTTCTATGAAACAATATGTCGCAGCCGATTCGATTATAAGAATTCGGCCTCGCTCCCCACATTCTCGGGGGATGAAACAGAAGCCGAATGAAATCTAATCTAATCAACCAGAGACGACTTTCCGCCACTAATGAAAAAAAAAAAAAAAAAAAACCCAAAAAAAACAAAAAACAAAACAAAACAAAAAAACCCCAGACACTTGCAATGGCGTAGACAAATGTGTCGGATGACCAACGAAATCTTTCGCAATTTCTCTTTTACAATGGCCAAAAGATAAGCCTAGACATTGTGCCAAATATTACTTTCCCCCATATGAAGTAGAGAAAGTGTCTACACGTACATGTGTGAGAGAGAAAGAGGGAGAGAGAGAGGGGGAGAGGAAGGGGGGAGAGAAAGAGGGGAGAGAGAAAGTGGGGGGAGAGAGAGAAAGAGGGAGAAAGAGAGAGCGAGAAAGAGGGGGAGAGAGAAAGAGGGAGAGTGACAAAGAAAGAGGGAGAAAGAGAAATAAGGAGAGAGCGAGAGACGGAGAGAAGGGGAAAGAGACAGAGACTGATAACAGTAGAAAGTAGTAGACGGCAAAAAGAAAAGAAAAACGATAGAAAATAACACAGATTTAATAAAATGTTAGATTTTATTTTACGATAAAATGAATTTAGAAATTTTGAGGAAAGAGATTTCGAAAGAATCTCAGATCATTCTCAAATTGGAGTCCATACGCACACACACACAAACATATATATATATATATATATATATATATATATATATATATATATATATATATATATATATATTGGATTGCATTTAAGCAGCAAAACTCTTTTAATCAAGTTCTGTTAAACAATGCCATCAAGATCTGTCTGTCCAATATTTTGTTAATTTTTTTTTTTGCAACTTCTGGCTAAATTGTTTTATGCAAAACTATCCAACATTTTTTTTAACCTTGCTATTCGTTGTTTTATTCCATCGGCAACTAGTGACTTCGCTTCTTTGAAAACGCGCTTGCACTCATTACGAGCAGGGACAAAGAGACCTCTGTTACAATCATACCTGTCGCTCTTATACAAACGGGAAGAAGTGATTTTTATGGGCTTATAGCGGCTAAACTGGCAGGTGAGAACCAAGGAAATGATTGTGATTTTACTTGGTATTACTGTGCTGGAACGAAAGCTACGATACCGGCTTTTACCCAGGAGGAGACCTCAGTGAGATATTTTTGAACAGGGTGAATAAAAACAGTCACGAAACGAGTCCCAATCAACGCGTTGATTACAGAAATATATTCTGCTGGTATAAGGTTCGTGACGGTCGGGAGATCAGAAAGAATATATCTACAGACTCCAACTCATGATCAGAGTTGCCAAGAGGAAAGTGATGCACGACATAAGTCCGGGGTAGAGGTAAAAACAGATCAGGTAAAGAGGCGTGTTTGTCAGTATTACTGGGGACACGCCTGGGGGAGTCTACCAGTTGCGTGAGAGGGTTCAAAGTCTGGATGCCAGCGAGGTCAGTCACAGAGTGATTAAGCCACCTGATGTGCTGGTCAGTGAAGTGGCTGAACATAAAGATATTTTCAAACTGTTGTAGAGAGAGAGAGCCTTATCTATACTATCAAAAATAGTACCTGGCGTGGAAAAGTCATGAGAAGAAAGGGAATGATAAAGGAAAACGAAATAGCTGACTGAGTTTAGTAGAGGAAGAGGCACGTGTAAGAACGGCCTGGAGACTCAAGAGAGAGGACCGTAGCCTGTGGGATACTAGAGTCCTTTCTGAAGAGAGGAAAATAGCAAGGAACCGAGAATTCAGAGGCCGGTGTCGAAGAATTAGGATTTCATTCACAGAGAGCTAAGATGTCCGGAGAGTGTTCTAACAGGAACCATTCCACTCTGTGGTATATTAGAGAAATAAAGGTTGTGGGATTTAATTATAGTGTGTTATTTAGAGCAGGAAAAGGCCAAGAATAACAATAGCTATCGGTCGTCAAAGCTAATATGAGATTGATTGCGAATTGATGCAGACGGGAGCAAAGTGTTGCCTCGGGGTTGATACAGGAAATGCATTCAGGGATAGCTTTCTATACGCTACAAAAACACAGTATCACCCATCCGCCATTTTTATCAGTGATGTAAACAAGAAACAGTGACGACACTAACCTTATGCAATGTGCTGCAAAACACTGTTAATATATCAAATATGTACATCAAACACAAGATTTATTGGGTTATTTTTGACGCAGCCTGCTGTAGGTATGGGAGGTGGTGTACAGTAATTGTTTCTATGGCTGTCCCAGATGTTTACAACTTAATGTCAAAGGTTTGCGTTTTATAGTCGCCACTGAAGTAAACCTCTAGTTTTAGACAGATATTTTAGACTTGAAAACTAGACTTGTCCGGCACAATTTATATTAATAATGTTCGCTTTTCGTAGCCTTGTAAGTCGCAAAGCAGGTCCTCTTTTGTGGAACCTAAACTCACCTCACTTGGCTGTTTAGTTAGGAAAAGTCTTAAATCATTGCTCCCAGACTACACTCGTCCTAGATCAAAAGATTTTGGTTGAGACTGATGGGAGATACATAAGGTGGTTACTCCCAAGAACCCTGAGCTGACATGGCTATGAAACAGCCATACTTGAATGACCAGGTCGTTTAATGAGCAACATCGTATATCGCTACACCCCATTAAGCCTGTACCCTATATAATGGTTATAATGAAATGCAAACATTTCTCGTGTTTTTACAACTTATATATATATATATATATATATATATATATATATATATATATGTATGTATGTATAAACGATTTTCCTGTCAATATATATATAATAAGAATTCTCTTTCAGACATGTCTGCTTGAATAAATTACACACATTATGTCTGCTAATTTTTAACAAAATCCGTTCATACTCCCGAATAACTTTCCGTGTATTGATGTTAAAAGATGAGAGGAATATGCTATACCTGTTTAAATTTCTTTTATTTTCATTTCCAAAGTGCTTTCTCAAGTACCAAGTATTATACCCTAGAGAAAAAAAAATTCCATATTGGATAATTTTTTCACGTTCTAATTAACGCTCAGCACATTGTCAACAGTTTTGCATTGAAAAGCATAATGAAAAAATTAAGGTAATTGATAACAATGCACACTTTTATAAATACTTATATTAATGAACAACATGTAGTTTTGTATTACTTGCACCTATGAAGATGATCTTGGAAGAAGATCGAAAGTACTTGGGAAAATAAAATATAAGATATTTAAACGGCTATAGCACATTTCTCTCATCCTTTAACATCAATACACGGAAGGTTATTCGTGAGTATGAATGGCTTTTGTTAACAATTAGCAGACATAATGTCTGTAATTTATTCAATCAGACATGCCTAATATATATATATATATATATATGTATTAGGCATGCCTATATATATATATATATATATATATATATATATATATATATATATATATATATATATATTATGTCTAATTGAATAAAATATATATATATATATATATATATATATATATATGATATAAAGACTCAAACACTAATATTCCATGGTTATGATTTATTACATTGTAATAATCACGATTCAATTCATCAGACCTGAATTTGTAGGTCTGATGAATTAGATCATGATTACGATTCCAGTGTAATAAATTATAACCATGGAATATTAGTGTTTTGAGACTTTTATATTATATTCTTACTCTGTCCTGGACATTGAGTTCTACCTGGATTCTCTCCTTTTTGGGAATTTATATATATATATATATATATATATATATATATATATATATATATATATATATATTATCTATCTATCTATCTATCTATCTATCTATCTATCTATCTATCTATCTATCTATATATATATATATAGAGTGTAAGTATAAGTATAAAAAGATAGACATATATATATAGAGTGTAAGTATAAGTATAAAAGATAGACATTGAGTTCATGCTTAAATGCAATCTTAAAGCGATCTGATATATATATATATATATATATATATATATATATATATATAGATCGCTTGAAGATTGCATTTAAGCATGAACTCAATGTCTATCTTTTATACTTATACTTACACTCTATCCCTGATATGGTGAACTTTGACCAATGAATATAGCATACCTTAAAGCAAACCCTTTTTCTCAAACACGTGAAACCTACCGTAACAAAAGATGTCCAAAGTCTCACAGCCGTAGAGGAGGATGGATACGATCAGCTATTTGTAGTGCTTGAATTTGTTCTGGAAGCAGATGTTGTTCTTTCATATATTTTACAGCTTCTCCATCGGAGCTGTAACCGTAGCGACCCGTGGGCGGATTTCTGCTGCAGGTGCCATCTTTTTGATAGGGTTGCTCCAAAGTATTTGAAGCCATATATTTCACCGTGTATGTGTATGTATGTGTTTTGTGCGCATCTGTGTTTGTTGAAAGATGAAGAAAGAAAGAGAGAGAGGATGAAATAGATAAATGGAATATAAGGGGAGGGAAAATCGATCGATACAAGTAGGTACCGTCATCTTTACGTTCCTTTATATTACACTTTCTTTTGTTCGTATGCAGACGCGTCTAAACACATAAGTCTGTCTGGTTTTATACGGTGTGGTGCATTTGAACTTTTAGCATTCATGGTCGAATTCCTGAACTAGTTGAAGTATTCTGCGTAATCAAGATTCTTCTTTTGATTTCAGCTTCAACGGATCAGAATTTCCCTCTTGATCTGAAGGAAGCAGGTCAGTTTCTTTCCGATTTCGCAGATCCCATTCTCTACTCATGTCCGTCACCAAGCAACGTTCTTATCAAGGAATTAGACAGGAGGTACTTGCTTTGATGTTTTCGAATGACAGTTTTCCGCTGGAGTAAGCATCTTTGCTACTCGGCAAATTAACAGATTATAAAAGAGATTCACTTGGGAAAAAAGAATTCTATACCTAAAACATCTTAAGTCTTGTAGACATTTATGCTAATAAATCAGAGTCTCAAACATAAACACAAATTTTATATATATATATATATATATATATATATATATATATATATATATATATATATGTAAAAATAATAACAATTTTATTCTGTATTGAATTTCCAAGAAAATAACTATGCGAGGCCATAGTACCAAATCTGTTCTTCATACATTTATATACCTACAGATTTAAAAAGGCAGAAGTGAATTCTTTCTTTAGAGATCCTTTTTCATATATATATATATATATATATATATATATATATATATATATATATGGGAAAAGGGTATATAATTTTCTATATGCCAAGAAAAATTTAGGAAAATATATAACATAGAGTTCCTGTGACGCGTTCCGTCATTTAGGCTTTTCATCCTGCAAAAGTGATATATATATCTATATTAATAAATATCAAACACTTCAAATATCATAGGTATTTTAAGTGTTTGATATTCATTAATTAATAATTTTGCACTGTCTCCGACATAGAACTCTCCTTGCATAGTTATTTTCTTGAAAATTCAATACAGAATAAAATTGCAATATTTACATTATTTGGACTATTGTCCTCATCTTTTTCGCCATATCTATCACAACGTTTCGGTTGCTGTACGCTCCGGCCTTCTTCAGGTGGTTGGAATGTCGAACTGAACCCTTTATTTCGCTCACTGGGGTAGACTGTTCTAGTTCCACGAGCCATGTTTGATGGGTGTCAGTTATCAGTTATCTCGAAACGTTGTGATAGATATGGCGAAAAAGATGAGGACAATAGTCCGAATAATGTAAATAATGTACATAATACCTCATCTCAGAAATATAGACAGACTCAGAATAAAATTGTTATTATATATATATATATATATATATATATATATATATATATATATATATATATATATATATGCATACATATATATATATATAATATAAATAACAAATTTGGAAATTTGAAAATGTTAATATACAATTGAATATAAAGAACCTTTTAGATATTATTCAAACAAACGTGTTTGAAAAAATGTATATATAATTTTTCAGCTCTTTTGTGGATTAAACTTTTGGTAATTAGAAGAATTTATGAATAAATTAGGTTTCTATTATTTAAGATTTAATAACATTTTGCAACATTGTTCTCTTTTCGTGGCCTCGTGCCAGAATAAACCTAGTTTTGACCATAATATTTATAAATGTAATACATTTTCATTTCCTTCCTGCAATTTTATTCGGCGTATGAATCACCGACGTAACATGATTTTTCTAGTGACCATTTCGACTCTCCTTGATGCTGAATTTCATAAATAACTACAAAGGCACCCATATAAATAGTTTCAATAAAATGCGTCGAAAACAAAATGGGATTCATTCAAATATATCTACCCCGGCCTATTACTCATGTTGGAAGGTTGAACCTTACAGCTTACCCCAAATCTTTTGCCTGTTCCATGCACAAAGCTAAATAATTAGACCTTTTATGCAATATTGGTTAGCAAGCTTGTCTCGCCGACTGTTGTAAATGAAACGAGTTCAACTCAAACTGGGTGCCGTATACTTACGGCTCAACGTTAAATATATTCCTTCAAATATCTATAGTCGTGCAAAGACCTCCTTTACACACACGGGTACAGAAGCATACAGGTAGGTAGATATGCATGTGACAATCATCTTGACTCCGCTCTTCGGTTTAATGAGGTAGAAAGTAACTTTTGCGCGTCTGGATTACTGAACTTTGCCAAAAGTGTTGACGTGGCTTGCACAAATGTCACATTACAGTTCAATTTTGCAATAAAGTATTTAATGATACTATCGTGATCTGCCACAATTTCTATCAAATTCTCATGTAATTCCTTCAAACTGAATTAAATTCAAATCTATACATGTACGATTTCAATGTCTGACATATTCGCATACATTCTTATACGGAACGATGTGGAGAATCGGTCAATCTTGCATTTAGACGTTTGGCACAAAAGCAAATTCCACAGTAAGTCGTCAGACAAGACCCATTTATTATGCCAAAAAACCCAGGTTCCCAAAATTTGAGACTCCGTCAAACTGGAACATGCCTATTCTATAGTTAATAGACTCTTCCACCTATAATAAGTAGTAGTAGTAGCAGTCGCCAGGAGCTCAGTGAGTTGGTCTGAGTTCAGTCTGAAGTCGGACGACCGGTTGAACTCTCTCCCTTTGGGTGGGGAGGAACCCGACCGAGTCTACGCCTAAGGGCAGAGTCTCTTTCGGGGAGGTAAACCGACTCTGAACCCGTTTATACGGGTTCAATGGGCATATTTTTTTGGCCGAGTCTACGGGCTCGGGAACCCCACATTAAACTCGGCCTTGTGCAACATGTGACTGCGTGGGGCAGTGACTAAATAGCGTCAGTGAGTTGATCAGTCAGTCGATGTCGGACATTAAAGTATCAGCCACCACAACTAGATTGCTGCGTCACTAACTATTATATCAAGTTCCTAACGTTTTGTACGTCGAACCTTTTTAGGACCGACTTAGTGAGATACAAACCTCCACTGTGAAACTACTCTATAACAGACTCTAAAAGTGTTCATTATTCCATGAGTGTCAATGGACTGTATACTATTGTTTTTTGGCATGAGTTAGAGAATGCGCCCATCTGTCTTAGTAAGCTAAAATTATTACAAGGGCTGCTTTTTCTTTCTACCTGCCGTGTCCCTTCGCGGCTTGAACTATCATGACTCCCCACAATTTAATATCCTGCGTAGTTTGAAGAAGTATTTGTCCCTTTACCATCCAGGGTCTGGCATCCATTTACACAAATTCATTAGGTCGGTTACTCTATATATTCCTATGTACCACTTATCTTCACCATGTCCTTTATTTAATCAACGAATCTACGAAAAACTTGTCTAGTCCTTATCTGCTCAATTATTGCTTTCCATTGAGTCCAAGTCTGTACTGCTCAGCACAGTTATTGAAATCATAATACAATGTCACCAAATTCACGAGCCGTGTGACAATCCTGAGTGCGTAACCTACAATCGTAAACCTAATTTACCTATGGACTGATGAGATTGCTGATATTGATTGTCACACTTGACTGCATTCACCGAGTTGTTGTTTTTTTTTTACTGAATGCTGTGTCGTTTCTTTATTAATGATTTTTAAATAATATGTATTTCTACGCTAGGTATTTTCTTATGTCAAATACTAATAGCTTTCTGTTTCTATTTTTGTTTAAACTTTTATCATTATTGGTATATTCACTTCATAATATTCCTTGGTCACTCCTTCATCTGTGAGGAAACTGTCCAGCATTTAATATCACATCAAGTTTGATATTACATAGAAGTTCAGCACTTTGTATGGAGAAGCTAAGAAAGAGAAAGAGAATCTTTAAGAGTGTAGATATATTTGCATTTTAATCAACTAAATCGGCATCATGAAAACAGGCTATTAATCTCTGTTTATTCCTTTTGCTTTCTTAGTGGTTGTTCTAGATACAAACCATTTATAAAATGACCAGTTCCCCAGTGGCTAGTAAAGACCAAAATATCAAATATCGCAATAATAGTCCTTAAAAATCCTTATAGGACATTAAAACGTTGATTTACTATTCAGCTTCGTGAGATATTGACTCAGTTCTTATGACTAACGTCGGATTTTGGATTGCACTCTAGCATTTATTTAAATAGATATTTTCTTGTCTTCTTTTCTGAAATTTAATAACTCATAGCATGCAAATCTTATATCTGCCTCTGTGCACGACTAGCTACAAAACGATAAGAAGCAGACAACAGATTGCTAGAACAATAAGCAATCAATTTAAGTAGGGATTCCCCACCCCGGATTCTTCTGGAGAGATTTGCAGAGGAGATTGTTTTTTTTTTTCTCGCTGGGATGGATGCTGCAGATGTAGTATCTGTTCCGGGCACCGGAGTCCTTCGCTCCGCCTTTGCGTACTCCATTGCGTGACATCTGTTACATAACGGTCGTGTGACCGGCTGTGACTAGCTTAGACAAACTCTGACCAGCTTAGACAAGCTCTGACCAGCTTAGACCAGCGGACCGTGTGGAAACACTCGGGTCCCTACTTTAAAAACCGACCTTGTGTCACAACTTGGCTCAGTGTGTGTGAGGGGGGGTGTCAAGTAAATCTCAAACAATCAATTTAGAGTGGTTCGTTTAACAACATATAAAGCGTTGTCAATAGTTAGTCAGCAGTGTGTGGCACAATTGATAAAATAATTATAAATAATAATAAATAATGCAAACAAATTAGTAAATAAATAATGACGTTTCTAATAGTAATACTAAAGAAGTGGTTAGCGGGAAGAAGCTGTTCGAGTGGAACATATCTCACCGATGGAATACGGTTGGAATGTTAGTGGTTTGCTACACTGTGGCTGGCATGGTGGGTCCTGGCCGGGAAGCTGTTGTAGAGTAGTTTCCACAGTGGAGGTTTGTATTTCACTAAGTCGGTCCTAAAAGGGTCCGACGTACAAAACGTTAGGAAACTGAAATAATAGTTAATGACGCAGCAATCTAGTTGTGGTAAGGATACTTTAATGTCCGACATCGACTGACTCACTCAACTCCACTGATCCCCCAACTGGCGACCGCTACTACTACTACTTATTATATGTGGGAGAGTCTATTACAATAGAATAGGTAATGTTCCGGTATAACAGAAGCTTAGAACTAGCGGAACGAAAAAAATTACAGTCCCACGAAAATAAGTGGATACAACGTCTAAAAACACACTATCCAGCCGGGCTAAACCATAAATTTAACAATATAGATAGTACTAATATATAACTCAACAGATCAAAACCTACCCACATTTCTCAACAACACAAGACAGACATGCTTACGGAGGTGTTGAGGCCTCACACTTATACACACACCCACACGAATATACACACTTACACACATCATGCTCACTCACTCCCTAATGAGCCAAATGATAACACACACCTACAGCAATACACACGCTTACACATATCATAATCACTCACTCCCTAAGAACCAAATAACACACGCACACAAACACTAAACAGAGACACATCCCCTCTCCAGGAACAATAAAACTGTCAAACTGACCAAGGGAATTCAGGGAAGCATAGATCCATCCAGCTCTTATCTCAAATAACAACTTAAAACAGACTGTTTGACCAACACAAGGAATGTTAAAAGATTCATGTTAAAAAGATAAAAAAAAATTAAAAAAAACAAATGAAAACTACAGACAAAAGTTCATTTTCTCCATCAAGACATCCATTTCTGCAGTTCACTGCTACCAGCAAGCAGACATATTTCTTCTCTCGATTTTGGCCGAAACTAGTCGAGGAATCGAAAGGATATTAATCTACAACCCAGTGTGTCTGAAGATTTTAATTTTTTAATATTTTGTTATTGTTCAATATATATATATATATATATATATATATATATATATATATATATATATATATATATAATTAGTGCATCCACCACCGAGAATTGGATCCCGGACAGTTACGTTATCAGTCAAACGTCATACTAACTGTTCCAACAGGTTACGATGGAAAAGAAGAAGCGAATCAGAATCAAATTTAATTATAATTATCTCAAATCCTCCTAATTTCTCACTTATATATATATATATATATATATATATATATATATATATATATATATATATATATATATATTCAAACTTATATTGTTAAATATAACAGACAACGAATGTCTGTTATGTTTGTCATGGGACGAATATTTTCTGTGAGAATTTTTCGGACATTCAGGCCGGTAAATTTTGTTTAATACTGTTTATTATAAACAGAGCATTTACTTAAAATATTTGTATCTATAAAAAGAATGTATAAACATAAAATGTCTTAATATATATATATATATATATATATATATATATATATATATATATATATATATATATATATATATTTCAATTAAAGGTGCAATTATAATTTATAAAGTCATGAATCATTCATACAAAACACAAATATAGAGGTTAATGATTTAAATGGTGAGAATACATCCTCGCAAACAATATAAATAAGATACATCAACCCCGAACCTGTATATGAATGATATGATGCCCTGTTTATAAATTCCAGTTGCATAAAGTCTTTTAATTTTTACAAGCATTCGTCTGTTCCTACAGACATCCTCAGATATGGAAATAGATTTTGTCCTTGTTTTTACTTCTCGCTAATAAGAGGACAACGAAAATAGAGATGTAATCCGAAAAAATGCTATGAGAAATGTGTTATTGTTTTTGAACGTGCGGTCGAAACGCTGAGTTTGAATTTAAATTTTAAGGTTGTGCGTTTTTGATTCATGAATTTATAAATTAAAATTTGTACCTTTAATTGAAATTAAAATAACTGATCCAACGTGCAACTTTCGGATAATAAGTGTGACATTACTGTAATTATTGAACAATATAGTTCATGCCACATAGACAGAAAATCTACCAGTAAAAAAGAATTCTCTTTTGTACAAAAACGCATTATTTCATAACTCATTCCCTTACAGAGCGTGCCCACATTTAGACACGTGACAGTAAGGAGTATTAAATAAATCTCGCTAATGTCCAAGGAGTAGTCCAAGACTCAAAACCAACAACAAAGGCTATCTTTCTTCCATTATTCCATTCCATCCCAGGCATCCCCTATTACCCGCTCACTACCAGAACCATTGCTGCTGCAGCCCCCACTTGAAGGAGAGAGAATAATTTCTGAGTATTCCGGAATTTATGGACGTTGGCTGTTAACAGATTGCAGCGAATAATTTACGATTTAAGCGACTCGCCTGTTAGCCACGAATCATTGCTTCAAACCCCTTTCTCCCAAACTTGAAACAGCCACCCGTCCATCTCGGCCGGAAGACGACTTTTTATGGACATCACTTGACTACTCTTGCACATATACATTAGGCGAAGGGTTCTGAAATTGCGCGTCGTAATTTAGAGTCGTTTACTGACCGGTTCAAGCAAAGCTGAATTTTTCTGCGGCACGTACCACCAACACGAACGTTGAAAGTTAAAGGGAAAAACGAGCGATGGTGGCGAGAATAGGGTGATGGGCGATCTCTTGTCGTCACCCCTTCAAGCCACCGACTTTCACTTGCGCAGATCTCTGCCAATCGTCAGGTTATTTACGGTAGATCTTACAGAATGGTTGCTATCGAATAGGCAAACAGGGGTAAAATTCAACGTTAAACAGACACACACACTCACGCGCGCGCACACACACACACACACACACATATATATATATATATATATATATATATATATTAGTAATTGAATGACAAAATGTGAAAGTCTATATAAAACGTTTCCTCCTCGACAAAGTCATCATCAGAGTAATGTTCATTGAATATATATATATATATATATATATATATATATATATATATATATATATGTGTGTGTGTGTGTGTGTGTGTGTGTGTGTTTGCGTCTGCGTGTTTGCGTCTGTGTGTGTGTGTGTGCAGGCGTGCGAGTGTGTGCATGTGTATATGTGTAGAGCGTTGAGGAATATAAATATATACGTCTGTTATAATTATGGACATGGAAAACATATTTATATAAATATCCGAAAGAAACAGTAGATCTAATATATATATATATATATATATATATATATATATATATATATGCATGTATGCATATGTGTGTGTGTGAGTAAAAGAGCTTGTGTGTGTATACGCATAAAACACAGTAAACAAAAACTTTAATTTATTCAATTTATGACCCTCTTATCTTCAAAACTCTCAATGCATTTTCCTTACAGACAGATTTGTCTTTCGTTCTGACCTGAAGAAGACGAGATCAATGCATGTAGCCGAAGCGCGTCGTTTATAAGTTCTACATTTTCTTGCCATTTTCATATATATATATATATATATATATATATATATATATATATATATATATATATATATATCCTTAGAATCACCAACCCAGGTGTATAAACCAGTGCACATATGTTATGATATATATATATATATATATATATATATATATATATATATATATATATATATATGTAAGCAAATATATGGATATACAGAAAAACAAAATTCTGAATATGATTAATGTTAAAATTTCAAGCTTATTTAAGACCATCTTCATGAAGATAAGATAACAATTGATCATAAGAGCCCAACTACGTATTCCAACATTAACGGAAGAGTTTTTTCTTTAATTGTTTATAAAAATTTTTTTCATTCGATGTTTTTTTTGATATTTTTTAATTTTTGAAATCATCTTCGAATACGTGGAACAGTTTAAAAAAACATCGCCATTCACGTGACGACTACGTGATCATATTTAAACAGGAACAGTGATCTGTATAAAATTTCACTTTTATCTGTCTGAATTAGTTGGGCTCTTATGTCCATCGTCGGAAGAGATTTCTTTTTTGTTTTAAATTGTTTTGATATTTTAATTTTGTTAATTATGAATACGTTTAAATGAAAATGTCCATGAAGATGGTCTTAAATTTCAGTTACCGAAACGTCCGACGTCGACTTTAAATTTTTAACATTGTTAATGTTTAAAATGAAAATTCAGAATTTTAGACCGAAACGTCCGACGTCGACTTTTTTCTGTAATTTTTCAGAATTTTGTTTTTTTTCATTTATATATATATATATATATATTTGTTGCTGTTAAGGGTGTTCAATTTTTCTTTGGCAGTTTCAATTTTTAACAATCAATTTTATTTCAATTTTTATCTTTTACAGTGGACTAATGAATATAAAACAAACGCTTATTAATAATAGCTTTCCAAACTATATAGTTGATGAACAAATAAGATGCTTTCTTAGCAGTCTCAATACTAAGCAAATAGAACATGATACTGATTCAACTAATCCCAAACATATTAATCTCCTATATTGTAATCAAATTTATAGTAATTATAAACAAGATGAAAATATACTAAAAAAATTGTAAATATGATATATCTACAACAGATCCCAACAAAAAAAAAATTAAGTTAATCATTTACTACACTAAATCTAGTATATCCAACTCAATGATTCTCCGCTCCCCCGTTAGCGATTTGCAAAAAAACAAAAAACATAACAAAACATAGTCTACAAATTCAAGTGCCCTTTGGGAGATGGTATCTCCAACGGATTAAATAATATTTATGTTGGCCACACCACAAACTCTCTTCCACGACGCTTGACTCTACATTTGAATGACATTTTTAGGCATTTAAAACAACAGTCCTGAAAATCATTGTTGAAAATACAACTATACTTAAACATGAAAACAATAAACAAAAACTAAAAATTCTTGCAGCTATATACATAAAACAGTTGAAACCTAACCTGAACAAAATAAAGTATGACATTTCTACAAATATTCTTAAATATAGAAGCCATTGGTTTATGACAAAGGCTTCCATACTTAACACTTCATGTTTTCACTTTCGCGTGGTCATGTGGGATGTCATGGGCCGCGGTGTGATTCACGCTTCCAGTGTCTCGTATGCACGAGTTAGTCGTTGCTTGGAAATCTTCTATGCAAACAAAAACAGATTATCATTATTGCTAAGTCCATGTATTGTTTAATTTATTGTAATGTAATTGTCATCTTTAATGATGGCTTATGTAAACCGAAAGCTTAGATAAGGATTAAAAAAACATGTAACAATGGTGATTTTCTTTCGTCTTTTAATGGTAAAGTTATTAAGCTTATCAGACGATATGAAAGGAAGTTGCTTAAAATAAATAGACAAAACTTGTCTATATTATTTAATGAAACATGAATTAATATATATATATATATATATATATATATATATATATATATATATATATATATATATATGTTATGAAGAACTTGGTAATCCGCATGAGTAATTTTTTTAATATGTTCTTTATAAATGTGTTAATAAATATAGTATTTAACTTATATTAAATCCCTAAACTATTTTTTAAAAAAAAAATTAAATATTTAAATTGATAGCAAACATCAAATTAATTTATTCGGGTTTTTTTAGACATCTAAATTACTATCAAGCATTAAAATCTATTCTTTACATAAATTACTAAAACCCAATTACAGCCTCTTTCTCTTTACTTCCCTCTCCCTCTACTTTCTTTTTCCTTTTTCTTTTCTCCCTTCTCCCCTTTCACTTCAGTTAAGTTAACCGTCTAAATAGGTCAAGGTCTGGTTACTCCTCCTCCCCCAATACAAAGTATGCTTGAGAGAGATATTAAATTAATCCCTCCTTATACTCTACCATGTCTCCTTAACTACCCTTTTACACTCTCTGTTAAATTACAAAAACTTACACTACCCATCAATTTTAATTTCATTTTTCCGTTTCATTTCATTTTTGGAAGTGCTATCTGATGATCCGTTCTTTAAAAGGGCTCTGGTGAAATAAATTATTATAATGGTACCTTAAAGTGGTCTGTTTTTCTTTTAAATATTTATATATATATATCTTTTATAAGTCGATCTTGTAAGGACCTAAATTAATAGAAAAAAAAGAAAGAATTATAATCAGTATGTGCATAAATGAACGTCCAGATACTAGAAATCCGTCCCGTAGGTGGAAGGTTAAAAATAGTACCGGGTGACACAATCCAAAAAAAAGTTATGCTCATCAAAGAGAAGAAGTTCTGCCGAATCGTGAGTGGTGTCTTTTCAGAAAATTGCAAACGGATAAAAACTGATGAACTTATAGATATTCAGAAGTTAGTAAAATATCTGTACCCAGCCAGACAACCGAAATCTCTAGGTATTTAAGGTCAACACTGTAACCATAGTTTTAGAGCTTTTGAATCTATTCCAATAATTCTTAGGGAAAAGGTGGAAGCACTTGCGCCCAGCAAAGAGAGCTAAAAATAGCCTTAATAAAATTAGAAAACAAAGAACTTATGGGATTTTGAGTGTCTTGTTAGAAATTAAATTCAAGTGAAGGATTCTAATGAAAATTAATGTCATAGCTAGTTGAGATATTAAATCCTTTTTTATACTAGCATACTAACTGACAAACTGCACCAAATCGTAAAACTGTCGACTTTGTACAATATTTTTTTTAACAGTGAGTTGTAGTTTTTACAAAGAATAAAATCGATGTTCACCTCTGAGTTGTGTATTGTCTTGCCTTTTTTTTTTCAGAATTATTTCAAAGCATTCTCCAAATTGTGAAAGAATTTCGTTATACATATTCCTAATATATCCACAGAAAATTAAATTCCTGGCTGAGATAAGTAAACAAAACTAAGTCTAACCAACAACTGAATTCACATATGAATAAAGCATAAACAATTAACAGCTGGTAATTCAAACTTTTTATCATTCTTTCTTTTTATGTAGCGTGTTCTTTTAGGTCGTAGGCAATCATGGCTCTCCACTTTTCCTTATTCCTTGTAGCTCTCAAGAAGTTTCGTCCCTCTGCCGCCTCCCTTAGTTCACGTTCTGTCATCCACTTACTTAAACCGGCTGTCATGCGTTCATTCACTTGTCTCTCTGTCTCTCTTTTCGACCCCTGAGTATCAGATTCTCCAGGCCCTTCTTTCACATGGTGTCCTAGAAACTTCAGCTGTCTCGTCCTGATGTTAACTATAAGCCTCCTCTTTGTTTGAAACCTCTCCAAGACCTCATCGTTTCCTCACGCGCTCGGTCCATGATATCCTTTGCATACCTCTGTAGAATCACATCTCCGTCGCTTCTTCTTCATCTTTGAGGAGACCGTCCAACATTTGCTGCCGTAAAGAAGAACAGATGTCACGTAACATCTCAGTACTCTTTTCTTTGTTACCAAAGAAACCCTCTTGTCTTGCAATACTTTACCCAGCTTTTGGAATGTGTCCTTGGCCATCCCAATACGTCTACAGATTTCAGTGTCGCACTTACCGTCCATACGAACCCATTAATTCCTAGGGTAAAATCAACTATTAATTATAAACATTGAAGCAAAAATCAGTTATTAATTATAAGTTTCAAAAAGGTCTGTTATTAATTAGTAGTTTAATAAGGTATTAATTACGTTTATAAAAATTCGATATTAAATATTGATTTCTACCTATAATCCATTAATGTCTAGCTTTCTATATTGAGGACACTGCACATCATTGGGTTAAAATCAAACGTTTATCGTAATTCTAGAAATGAACATGATAATATAGTTTTACTCATATCATAACGAATAAAATAAAATGTACATAATTACAGGCTTTTACTTAAGAGTCTTTAAAAATCGCAGTCCTGAATCCCTACCAGAAAAAATACTTATTTCATATGCAATGCTAAAGTGTAAGAATGATGATACAAAAGAAATTTCCAAGTATTTCTAGCGGAACCAAAATAAAATTTACATCATTATCGGAATGTATGCTAGCTCGGTATACAATATTATCAGTCAAACATTGACTGCTTAAGGGATAGGTCATATTTTTTCGGCAGTTGCATTTATTTAAAGAAAAATAACGTCGTCCTTATTGGAAATATGTTTATTTAAAATAATCTATTGTTGGGATATAGATTTATCGATGCTATTAACTCAGCTATAGCTAACCTTAACATTATTTTTGTTAAAAATCGTTTTTAGTGTTGGTGAATGATTAAAGTGCTTATGAATTAAATTTCGGAAAATATTAGTTTGAATATTATGATTAAAAGGTGGATTAAAGCAAATTGTGTTAACCTACGGTGTTTCTGTTTATTTTTACGTTTTTTGTTTCTTTAAAAAATGCTCTAAATTTACTTTATGGTTACTTAGTTCTAAAGCTTTTATATATTTAATTTTATTATTAAGAAATATTTCCTTATTGCTGAAGTTAGTAGATAATCTAACTTTGACTGATTTATATAAATTATGTAGAATTTTATGATAGTGTTTTTTTATTCTTTACTGACGTATTTATGGTTATAGAGATTTTTGGTATATGGTTTGTAATTATTATTATTATCATTATTCATGTAATTATTATTATTATTATTATCATTATTCAAGTCTAATGTTACAGTGAGAAAGTTGATCACTTTAGCATTGGTGATAGTGGTACTATTTAGCTTGTGATCATTGAAAACCTTATCAGTTCATTTCTCAATCGGTCTATATTTCCTGGACTTTTTTACAGAGGAGAATTACATATTAAAGACACCGGACAATATGGCGATGACGGTGTAATTCTCCTTCGTAAAATAAGTCAAATGAGTTGTTGACAAGTTTTGATGCTACCCACTATATAATCTAAAGATAAGAATTTTTTTGACTGAAGATCTTTTCAGTTCCATTTCGTAATCTGGCAGATGATCGTAATAAAGTAGGGCGGAGTAAGGATCACACACACACACACACACACACACACACACACACACACACACACACACACACACACACACACACACATATATATATATATATATAACATTAAATGCTCGAACGAATATTAGATTTATAAATATGTAAGCTGGATTCTGACGAGAGAAATTGTCTGGCATGACACAGTGAACAAATATTTTCAGCAGCATGCCTTGCAGTCGATTCTATATAATCACCCCACTTCAAGTCAGTAGAAAATGCAAGACCAATGCGTTGCTATCGTCTAGGTCAGTATAAGCCGTACTTATAGAAGGCAAACATGGTTCTCTATGATGATTAGTGGATATCAGTTTCGTTTTGAAGGCAGTGCAATTATAAGCTATTTCTTGCCCCAGTTAACAACTGATTGGCGGTTAATGTTTTTACCAATAATTTTATATTACACTGTAATGTTTTTTTTCATTTAATGAAATAATTTTTTTTTATCACTAGCTTAAAAGCCGCCCTATCAGACGGCATTTAAGCTAGCTTCCGCGGAGGGGGCTCTTGATTGTGCTTTCATCATGATAGGTAGGGTGGAGTAGATGCGATAGGAAACAATAAATTACAGAAGAACTCAAAATTGATCGCTGTATTAATATAACATTAATATTTAAACTTATATTTTAAAAGTTCAATTATAATTCTTCTGCCGCCACTTAATTTAAGGACAATTTAAAATACGTAATTCATTACTTTACGTACAAAAAATATTTTTATTTCATGGGCAACTTTCGCTGGATTTCGCAATTAATTTCGATATGATGTCAACGAATAATGGTTGTCACTTTCATAATGCTCATTGTAGTAGAGACTTTGTAATCGCAGGTACAATAGTAACGTCGTTGAACAATGCTGGTGTCAGACACCTTCGAATAACACTCGCACTAATAGTACTAGCTCGATAGTACTCGCTCGAATAGTAACCACCGAATAGTGATCCGAATAGTAATTCGTATAGTGATCATTATAGAGAAATAGTCTAGTAAATATTATAGAGAATGGCGATTCGTATAGCAATAGAGGATAGTGTAGACATAGTGATCCATTAGACGCCACGCTAATTCTCATATATACATTTTCTTTGCCATGATGTGATCTACTTATTGAAATTGGAATCACCTATGTTTCCTCTCTGCTGGTCTGTGTCCAAACTCAAGTGTCGGTAGCTTTATTCCTATATAACAATTCCCAAATTTATTTCCAAGTTATAGAAATGATTATCGTACAAAAAATTCGTCGCAAAAAGACACGTAAAAAGTTACCGAAAACAATCACAAAAATTAAAAAAAATTGGAAATCCAAAATTTCACGTGTCTGGATGCAGCTTTGAATGTTTTTAATTTGTTCACGGAATCGGCCGGATCTCAAAATGCTATGATATGTGCGAGGAAAATTGAAAACACGGACAATTTTATTTTGAAACACTGTAATTTGAAAACAGTATTTATTTTTTTTTTCATTTGAAATGAGCTGTTGAAAGTTAGAGAGTTGTGACCCTCTACGTTGAAAAAGTGTAAAAACAGTGACACATTGACATTCGCATTTATTTTATAGATTACATCCTTGTTTATACAGTGTAGAAGAAATAAAGACAAAGTTGACATTTCTAGTATACACAAAGAGAGTTTGCCATTCACATGACATATTGAACGCTAAATACACAGAAGGAAACAGCGAGTAAGCTATCAAATGAGCTTTTGTAAAAGGATCACAAAACATGGACGTGAAATGATTGACACATGGTCGCCGTGTTAGCAATATTACGTTACGTTATAACAATTACATAGAGTAGTGAGGTCGATCCTCACTTTGTGCCCCACAGTTTCGGCCTTGTGCCATCACCTTGGACTAAAGGGATGTAAGGGAACAAATATTACTTAGAGTTACATAAGACTGAAAGATATGACTTGATATCAATTGCCCACATCATGAAAGGGCAAGGCACAAAGAGGAAAAAAGAGGATAATTATTTTAATAATAATATTATTATTAATAATAATAATAATAATATTGATATTAATAATAGTAATAATAATAATATTATTATTATTATTAATAATAATAATAATATGAAGAATAAGGACCTTGAAATAGAAAATACAAGGACCTTGGAATAGAAATCTCGAAAATGTGGCATATGGGAACATCAACAATCCTTGTTGTAGTTGGAGCCCTAGGACTAGTTGGAAAAGATTGTAGTAGACTAATTGAAGGGATTCCTGGAAGTCCATGCCTCAAGGAGATACAAAAAATTGTTCTGATAAGTACAGCCCACACTTTACTAAGGGCTTTATCTATGTAATTTTTTTTTATTTTTAGTCAGTGGAAAGTGTCATTATGCCATTTCTAACCTTAGGTCCCTGTGACCATCTTACAGGTTGCACGGTATTGGCACCCACTGAGTATAAAATACTGCAGCGTGGGCACTGGAAAATCTGCAACTTCTGCAGAAAGGAAACTACATGAAATTGGTATGAACACCACCCAGACCCGCTTACGGAGATAGGACCTGTAACAATTGTATGGGACTTCACAATACACACAGAACAATCAAAGCTAATCGCCCTGACATCGTGATTAGAGACTGCAAAGACAAGGTGTGCCTCCTTATTGACATGGCAGTCCCTGCAGACTGCAATGTGTCTTTGAAGATTTATAAAAAACTGCCAAAATACAATGACCTTGAAATCGAAACCTCAAAAATGTGGGGCTTGAGGACATTAACAGTTCCAGTTGTAGTTGGAGCCCTCAGATTCATTTGAAAAGATTCCAATAGAATTATCTTTGGTAACCCATGCCTTAAAGAAATAGAAATAATTGTAACACAGACAACACCTTACGATGGTAAAAATATGTGCGATTTTTTTCAAAACTGCTCAGTGGAAAATTTCATGATGCCATTTCTGACCTTAGGTCTCTGGTCGGGACCCGGAAAGAAATGAGTATACACCAGAAAACAAAGTAAAGAAGAAGAAGAAGAAGAAGAAGAAGGAGGAGGAGGAAGAGGAGGAGGTGAAGAGGAAGAAGAAAATAAAATAACAAGTATTAATAAGACAAAAGAAAATCCATTTAAAGAAAATCAATTTAAAACTATTAAAGAGGGCGTGGAGAATTTGACACTCACAGGACTCATCGAAGGCAAGAAGGGCAGAAGGAAACAGCGAATAACCCACTTAACGAGCAGGGTATTGGAGGAATAATAAAAAAATAAAAAAAACATTAGAGCCTATACAGGATAGAACGTCGTGGAGAGATATGGTCGCTCACGACCTGAAGTGAAACGACGCTTCCAAGAAAGAGAGAGAGAGAGAGAGAGAGAGAGAGAGAGAGAGATTTACTCACTTACAATTATCCTCATGCCAAACTTAGAAGATAATCTATAACATGAATGTAATATTGTTAACATCAAGCTTAAATCAATAATTATGGTGCTGATCTCGAAAGCTCGTGGTAGTATTCTGATGAACAACACGTCCATTTCTGTGTGCAACGCTGTCAATTGTAAATATGACGGTGATGAAGACAGAAAAGCAACATGGCAATTTGTGATTAACGTGAGTTTAGTATAAACTATGAGAAAACAATCGATGTGGCGTCGAAAGGTTTAATTCCAGATATAGACATGTCAGTTGCAAACCTTTAAGCGTGTCACTAAAAGACATGACGATTAAATAACTAAATTTACACAGATAATTTGGCTTGGTTTATTTTATCACATATTAACCTTAATGGTTTATTTAATGCCGACAAAATTTTTATTGTTGGTAATATTTTTCAAAAATCTATTTCTGGTAAAATTTTTCCCTTAAAAAAAAATCTATTTCTGGTAATATTTTTTCTTCAAAAATCTATTTCTCATAATAATTTCCCTTCAAATATGTATCGCTGGTAATATTTAAAAATAAAAAATATATATACATAGTAATATAATTTTTCAAAAATGTATTGCTGGTAATTTGTTTTTCAGAAATGTATTGTTGGTAATTTTTTTTCAAAAATGTTTTGCTGGTAGTAAAACCTATTTATACACGTTTTGACCCCAGTTTGGGGTGGTGATTAACAATTTGCCCATAGCTGGTGCACAAACAGGTGCTACCACCCCGGGTCTGGGTGGACCTGCGAACACTAGCAATTAAGAGGTGGTTTCATGCTCGTGATAACCTCCTGATCTGAGGCCTTGCTGTAGTTTATCGTCTTACCCAGAACGCGGATGTAGTTTATCGTCAGACCCAGGACGATACACAGAGAAACCATTTAGGAAAAATATATAAAAGCAAACATCTTGAAATATGTAATTGTTAATTTGATGGACAAGTACGCGTATATGTAGACTGATGGCCAAATCTTAAGAAACATTAAAAATAAAAAAAAATATCAATTGTGGATACTTATCACGTTTTGAAGGCAGTTTCCTAAAATATGAATGATATTTGTTTCATATCTATAGTAGCCAATGATTGCATAGATGGTATTTCATGGATTTAAGGAAATATAAACTAGATATTTTATCGCTCGTATCTTTAGATGCAACGAGTGTTATTTCATTAGTCATGTGTTCCCTGTGGATTTCATATCAAATTTAATTTCTTGTTTCTTAATGGTTATTTTTCTTGGGTTATTTTCAGATTTAGCTTGATGGATAAAGGATCACGAAACTTGAAACCAGGAATGGAAGTCTATATATAATATTCTATGATGAAATTCATTCTAATCCAACCTTGTTGGACCGGATAGATATCAATATGATTGGAGTTTTCCCAGTTCTTCCGCTAAGATCCTTTTCTACTCGGGCAGTTGGTAGAGAAAATGTAATGATATGAGCAGCAATTTCTGCGACAGGTTAAGATGGACTTGCAGGTGGCTGAGGGGTGCATAAATGAGCAAAAGTACGTTAATCTTCTTCGCAAATCGCTCCTGAGAGATGAAGGAAATCGGATATGCGGAGAAAACTGAATTCTACAGCAGAAAAATGCACCCATCCACAACGCGAGTGTGATCAGGAACTTTTCGTTTTAAGAACAAGGAATTTGTTTTTTGAACTGGCCGGCTAATTCTCCTGATTGGAATGTTATAGAAAACGCTTGGGGATATATTTCTAGGTAAATTTACTCAAATTGGCAGTATGGCACTATAGATGAGCTAAAAGTGGCCATTTTTAAAAATCGGAATGACTTGCAGTTTTAGTTCATTATAACACTTGTGGGAAACTTGAAGAACCGGGTCTATAGGGTTTTAGGTATCAAAGGCAATGACACATATTATTAGAATAATTTTGTAAGTTTATGAATATTTGTATTTCGTGTGTGCTTTCAATCCTTTCAAATGTTTTGTCCGACATATTTTCTATTACAATAATATTCATTAAGTTACGCAAGTGTCCACTTTATATATATATATATATATATATATATATATATATATATATATATATATATATATATATATATAGTGGACACTAGGATCAACACCGAGTGGCAACTGCAACTTCTCTCATTATTTCAGCGCAATGTTGGGTGGTATCTCGATTATTCATATATATTGTTCATTGTGTACATTATTCAGACTATTTTCCTAATCTTTGTTTATCACGTTTCGGCCGTTGTACGCTCCGGGCTTCTTCAGGTGGTTGTAATGTCGAACTGAACCCTTTATTTCGCTCGCTGGGGTAAATTGTCCTATTTCCACGTGCCATGTTTAATGGATGTAAGTTATCAGTTATCTCCTGTTAATTCCCCTCTCCAAGTTCTCCACCGCCTTAACCAGGTATTGAACTCACACTCTAAGGGTCCTGTCACTGGATCTAGCTAACGCCTTTATCCACTGTGCCTTGTGTATAATTTTCTGGGTATTATAAATCTAATGTCCTCAGGAATCATATTTTTACCAGTGCTCATTTTTCAATTTTTGCTGTTATCAATACATGTTTTTACCAGAGCTCATATTGCAATTTTTGTTGTTATTATCGCTTTTCTCTGGCACTCCTTATTACCTCAGTGAGCGAAATAAAGGTTTCAGTTCGTCATTCGAAAAAGGTAAAGAAGAAGAAGAAGAAGAAGGTGAAGAAAAAGAAAAAGAAAAAGCAATAAGGATTAGAAGAAAAGAAAAAGAAAGAAAAGAAGAAGAATTAGAAGAAGAAAAAGAAAAAGAAATCTAAAAGAAGAAACAGAAAATGAAGTTTAACGAAGTGGAGGAGGTGTAACAGCAGCTACACCAACAGCGGCAAAAGAAGAAGATTACAGCAGCAGTAGCAACAGAAAAAGAAGAGGGTGAGTAAAAGAAGAAGAAGAAGAAGAAGAAGAAGAAGAAGAAAATGCGTGGCAGCAGCAGCAAAAGAAAAAGAAGAAACAGAAGACGAAGAAAAAGAATGAAGAGGAGGCGTACCAGAAGCTGCAAAAGAACAAGAATGCAGCAGCAGTAGCAACAGAAGAAGAAGAAGAAGAAGAAGAAGAAGAAGAAGAAGAAGAAGAAGAAAAGAAAATGCGTGGCAGCAGTAGAAAAAGAAAAAGAAGAAACAAAAAACGAAGAAGAAGAATGAAGAGGAGATGTACCAGCAGCTGCAAAAGACGAAGAAAACAGAAAACGAAGAAGGAATAGGGGAAGGTCCATCAGCAGCTCCAAAAGAAAAAAAAAGAAGGAAATAAATGTCAACAGCAGCAGAAGAAGAAGAAAAAGAAAAAGAAAAAGAAAAAGAAAAAGAAAAAGAGAAATTCAATAGAGTACGAAGAAGTAGAATGAAAAAGACCAGTTGTAAAAGCAACAGCAGCAAAAGAAGAAAATGAGTGATAGCAGCAGTAGAATCAGCAAAAGATGAAGAAGAAGAAAAAGAAGAAAAAGAAGAAGAAGAAGAACGTGTGGCAACAACAGTAGCAGAAGTAGAAACAGAAAAAGAAGAAGAAGAAAAGAATGAAGAAAAGCAGGTGTAACTGCAGCAGAAGAAGAAGCTGTTTCCTTCCGTTCAATTATTTGCTGTCTGACGACATATGTTGCATTATTTTTTTCGTATAAAATATGAATAAACACTCGATATTTATTCTCTGTGTAAAAGTATTAACCTTTCACAAGGCAATATTTAACCTTGACTGTCATTAAGTACAGTCCACGATCAGGGAAAATGGAATGTGTGTTATATGCCCTAATCGTTTTATCTGTTATCAAATATGGTTGATAATCATTTCATATAATTGCTAGGATTTTTGTTTATTTTCGTACTGCCGTTTTCCAAATATATGTTTTGAGAGCGTCGCATTTTCTTCGGGGTTCATTCTAGTTTCATCTAGGTACCAATGACATGTGAAAGCCATTATGCTTTGTCTCAAGTAAAAGACGGATCGCAGCGCAGACTTCATTGGGAAAATTCTCTGCGAGACTTGGTTTTATATGCATCTGTCAAAGAGGAGAGACCCAAGGGAATATTATTCGTGAAAGTTTTCTATTGCTGCTGCATAAACAGTTCATCAATCGCAGGTGTCACCCCCTGCAAACACAGTATTACATCCGCCATTAGATCTCAAATATTGATCACTCAATGAGAATATATTTCAAGGGAGCGTTACAAAACGATCCTGTTAACCATAATTCCACTGGGAGACGTTCTCGATTTTAGTAAGCTGAGATCATTTGCGCAGAATACCAAAGAGGGCAGTAAGACCTCATTACAATAATGTAATAATACACGAGACGGACGTCATATTATCAACTTTGTGTCTTTCTTGTCAGAATTCATCTTGCTCATTTATAAATCAACCAGTCGTCAGTGCATTGAATATTGCTGCAACATCTGCCTCATGTTCTCCGTGAAACTGTAGCTGTTCAGTAAAGATCAGATACCATTGCCCTGAACACCAAAACAACCGTTACAATAATACAATAGAGTACATCAAATACTGCTAATAGAAGTTTGCTTTGCAACGATAACATTCGCGGAATAGCAGACGCAGGTCGTAAATTCATAATGCGGTTCTATGTCGTCGTACATGATGACGTGAGAGAAAGAAATGTTTTTAATAGAACCACGTGTTATGATCTCATAGCAAAATTCTATATAAACATAACATAATGCTATATTTGATGGTGGACATTTCTGTTGTAATATCCGGGATTTATTTTGTAAAAAATACAAAATTGTGGCACAAGGCCGAAATGGGGGAGGGGGTAGGGCTGGTCTTCACTAACTATCTTATACCTAGCTAATTTGATTCACGACCCATTCAGACATTACAATTTACTCATTCACCATAAGAACTCGTCCGTCATCAATCAATCCATATAACAACTCTGATGATGGCTCATGTAAGCCAAAAGCTTACATCGAGGAAGAGCATAAAAATTCTCCAAATGTTGAACAGTTTTTGGATTTATTTTCTTCCGATATTAAAACAATTAGACGGAGCTTAGAACGCCTCATGATCAAACATAATATACATTAGTTGTCTGTTATATTTAACAATATATGTTTGAATAATGATCTGCTGCCCAATACAGTATATATATATATATATATATATATATATATATATATATATATATATATATGTGTGTGAGTTTTATATATATATATATATATATATATATATGTGTGTGTGTGTGTGTGTGTGTGTGTGTGTGTGTAAATATAATTTATTTGAAAATTATAACATATTTATGATATAATTTTTAATAAATTATATTTTCTACTCTATACTGAGCACTCTTTTAAGAATAATATTTTTTGGTTATTGAAATTTATTCCGTATACCCCAATCCTATACTTAGGTATATATATATATATATATATATATATATAAATATATATATATATGAAAGTGAATATAGAAATCAACACTTAGAGGCGACAGGATGTTTCATGCTAGATGTCATATAGATATATATATATATATATATATATATATATATATTCAAGAAACAACGTACTTCTATATATATATATATATATATATATATATATACATTCTCTTATACTCTCTATATATATATATGTATATATATATACATTCATACATACACACACACACACACATATATATATATATATATATATATATATAATGTATGTGTGTGTGTGTGGGTGTAGGTGTGCGATAGTGTATGAACGCCAACATTAAGATTCATGAGGATAATTTACTGAATTTTGTGCCTATTGAGTTTTTGAGCTCGAAATGCGCCTGTGGCTTGTCCCGATCCCTTCGTCTATTTTCTCTGCCTTCTTCTCTTTTCACCTCAAGCAGAAAGCACAGGAAGAACGGAAAATCGTGTCTGATTATTTGAATTTGCTTCTTGACTATTTTTCCGTCTGCACCCAGGAAGCGAACGAGACTTAGGGCAAAACGAGAGTATGAGAACGAGAACAAGAACGTGACTTGTAACGCCGCGGGCTGCTATAGTGCCGCAAATGGCGCGCGAGTACGCGCGTGACATCAGTCTGAAAACATGGCATTTGAGAAGAACGCTTGTTTCTTGCTTGACTCTGCTAAATTCATTTAATTTATTACTAAGTGAAATTGCTTCAAATGAAGCATTCTCTTCTTTATAAACATTCTATATTTGATTATTATTATTATTATTCATCTTCCTTCTTCTTCTTCTTCTTCTTCTTCTCTCATTATCATCATTATTATTATTTACTTTTATTTGTATTTTATACACATTTCCTTTCGTGTCCCAAACAGAGACCTAAGATGAGAAACGGCTTCATAACATTTTCCAGTGATCATTTTATACCACACCCGAAACAAACAAACCCTAGGCATGGACTATCAACCTAAGGGCTCCAGCTATAACTGGTATTATTGATGTCCTCACGTGCCTTTTTTTTTCTTTCCACGTCAAGATCC
>CAHIKZ030000740.1:715000-752500 GCA_903632075.3 Acanthosepion pharaonis
TTTTCATTTCGGTTTAAACTTCCTTTGTTCCTTTTTATTTACTCACATCATTTCTCCTCCCTTTTCACGGTTTTTCTTCTTTATTTCAACTACAAATAAATACGTGGGGAAGCGCGGTATGTGTAACTGTTATCAGCGCAGAAAGCTAATTTTGCGTGACGAGTTCAATTCCCACTCGGATCTACTCCATTCATTTCACACTAATGCCCTTGGAAAAGGCAAAAAATACATCTCCCTCCAGTTATGGATTAAATGGAAGAGTAAACGAAGCTACCTTGCTTTGAGATAGCAACGCAGTTCAGGAGAAACTAAACCTCGTCAAAACAAACCTTGATAGGGATGGGATCCGTCAGGTTATCTTTCCACTTCTTCTATGGCTTCAGTACATATGCTGACCATATAACTCTGATTGGTGACGAGACTTGTAATATGTTAGGTGATTTCATTTTTCTTTATATACATGCAATCTCTACTTTAAAATGGTTAGGTACGAATTTTAAAAAATACAAACACATCTTTAAGACTTTATAATATAATTTCTATAATTAGAAATTATTCTTCAATATTCTGAAGATACTTGCTAAGGGGTAGCATTATAAAATAGTTATTAGGTTGATGCAAAAATAATGACGTAATAATGTCGTTTTTTGACGTATTTTTAACGTCGAAAAACGACATTATTACGTCATTATTTTTGCACCAACCTAATAGCAATGAGTGCCAAAAGTTAAACAAAGAATTGTATTGAATTTCTATTTAATATTTGCACTCATATAGCAGAGAATGCTTTACAATCTACTCACAGATAAAAAGGACACTTCAGGCCCTAGAAATAAGACTCTACAGAATACTGGTGATATTAACACAAATGGAACATGTAAGCAGTTTTATTACTTATATAAAAAATAAAAACAATGAAAAAGCGAAATTATGCACAAAATTGTAAAAAAATTACACTGCAGAATAAACTCACGGATACTTTCATTAGATATGTATAAGGAACGTTAACTGATCACCCAATTCACGTTTGCACTGAGGTGACAGGTAACAGGTACCAGCGATAAATATATTTTTTACTCTATGGTAAATAAGATTAACCAACATATTTCAAAACTTACTTATAAGTAATCATTAAATCAACTAAGCCATCTTATATATTTTTTTATAACGGCTACTTTAATTTTGGGAGATTGTTAATAAGGAAGTTGATATTTTTCTGTCGAGAAACATGCATCATGGTATGATAAAAATTGGAAATAAAGCTATTTTAAAATTGGTGTTAAAGACGCCAGATTAAATTTCAATCTTTGCGATTAGCTTTATGTTAATCTTGTAATTAAGACCAAATTAAACTTTAAAGTTACATAAATTTTTGAATACGTTTTAAAACGTTTATTAACAGCCCGTGATCAGCTCTACAATTTCAGTGTTTTTGCTCACTACACCTTTGAGATGAGCAGCATATAGAATATAGAATTTTATACGGATATATTTTGCGTTTCTGTATAAAGGTGCATCTGGTGGCTATTAGATAGAAAGAAAAACACAGCGTGATGCAGGCTTACATATATATATTTTTTTTCTTTTTTTCCGTATCATTTCCGGTGAGTTGACCGATTAAATAGGTCAATGTCTGATCCTTACCCCGCTTCTCCTCATAATTAAGCATTTTAATAAAAATAAATTTTAAAACTCTCTCTTCACTCTCTAATTTGACCATGTCTCTCACAGCATATAAGCTCATATAAGCTTAATACTGCCTTTCAAAAGAGTAAATTTTAAATTAATTTTTTCACTCTTGAAAGTGAAATCTGAAGATCCAGAGTAAAATAAAATTTCTGGTGAAATAAATTATAACGATGAAATCTTAAAGTGGTCTGTTTTTATTTTTGTTTTTTTTTATTTTATTTAGATTAAATTATTTGCTCTGACTTAATACTGAGCTCTTCGGATTTCATCCTCCTTGGGATTATCCATACGGATTACCAAGATTTTCGTTACTTAAATACACACACACACACACACACACACACACACACACACACACACACATACACATATATATATATTTATTTATTTATTTATATATTTTTGGATATTAAAACATGTTTTAGAAAATCGCTACACAATTAGAATTATGTTTCAACACCATAAATGCCAAGTGAAAGATTAAATTGATTTCAAAAAGCAGAATACTTTATAAAATATAGACTTGTTTTCTTTGCCGTGATTAACCAATCGAATATGACCTACGCTAAATTCAAAATCCCCGGATTTTTTTTTTTTTAGTATAGGTCATGACACAAAGTTGTCTGTATATAAAACCTAGGCAATTTCCTTATGGGTAGATACAGATTGTTACATTATTTCGTAATATTTATCGAAGTCTGACGCTCAACTTTCCTCAGAAGCAGAAGCGAAAGAGATTGGGTGATAATTTTACATAATATTAGCCAGTAATCTGCTCGTTCAACTTCTTGAATAAAACGTTGAAGTTGATAAATAAAAGGCCCCTTGAGAAAAAAACTGATAAATAATTAAACCAGGCGAAAAAAAGGGATAGAAAATACAGAACCACTTTGGCAGATTAATGTGCAACCGTTAAGTAAAGAGCATCCATATAAGATGTTAATAACACCGACTAATCAATGTAAGATGTTAATGTTTAGTTGTAGTATGTATTGAGCTCATTTTGTGTGTGTGTGTCTCTGTGTCTGTGTGCGTGTATTTTTGATATTAGACAGCAATCCTTCATTTATGCATGTTTCATTAAAAACCACAGACACGTTACTACGACCAAGCTTTTTATATAATTAAATAAAAAAACTTAATTGTCGTACCTTGCCTGTCGTTTGTAATGGCATCCCACTGTTGCTATGCCTATGTGCTAATGTACAACCCCAATTGGTTACAAGACTAGTGATGATCTCACAAATATGTGTACTGTCAAAGATTTTTCTTGGGATAAAATTGGTTTCCTGATGCGTTCTAAACGCTTTGGAATTCAGTAATGTGCTTCTCGAGTAAGTTGCCAAGACGAAACAGTTCAATCTACCATGGCATTTAACCTTTAGCTATAGGCATGATTTTAATCACAGTAGATAGTAGTATGATATTTTTGGCTTTTTTCCCTGGGTTCAAACGACGACAACGAATACAGAGTGGAATAGACAATTCTTTCAAGCAACCGGAATTAATGGTCTCTATACGTAAAATAACGTCCTAGAATAAATACAGCGAACATAGTAATTACTTAGTAGAGAGGGTGGGGTGATGCATTGTTAGCATCCAGATCCACTCTCCACAATCCGAATAAAATGATCAACTATCAGAGTTTTGGGCAGATTTTCCTCTTAGCCGGATCAAGAACCTTTCAGTACCCTCTCGTATGTAATTTTAAAGAAGCTTTTATCTATATATGCAGAAAGATTTCTAAAATAATATATATGTGAACGTGTGTATATGTCTGCGAGTGTGTGTGTGTGTGTGTGTGTGTGTGTGTGTTGTTTTCTTGTCTCTTTTCTTTCGCAATTGGAAACCTGCCTAGTGACTTTTGACGTTTCTTTTACATCAGGCTAATCCGTCCATTTGCTCTCTAAGGTTCGATAAGTGATCAGAATCATAGTTGGCTTGTGCATTCAGTTGTTGAGCCGCTTGATATCACATTTCTGTACTTTATGACCTCGTATCGAACCGGGGACCAGATTAATCTACTCTTTCTCTATGCTAAAGCCCCCCTCCACCACCCCCGCTCTCTTCCTGAATGAAATCCAAACTGGGACTGATTGCCTCGGTTGGCATGAGCTCTCATTCTTCTTATTAGACGAAAGACAAGTGTCCTCCAGAAGTCAAGTCTAATAATTCGGAAAAGGCTCAAACGTTGGTTCTCTATTTCTAAAGATGTCAGCAGGAATGAGGTGAGTTTTAATAGAAAAAGAAAGAAAAAACAAAAAAACAAACTGGGACACATAAAGAAGGAACGAGAGAAAGAAACGGATTGAAAGATAAAGAATTAGAAAAGAAAGAGAGAAAGAGGTTTGTAAACTGTAAACAAAAAAGGGAAAGAAAATGAAAGAGAATAAGTAAAAAAAAGGAAAGAAATTGGAGATAAAAGAATCCATGAAAGAATGAAACTGAAGAAGAAAGTTAAAAAGAAGATAAACAGAGATTCGTGAATAAAAAAAGAAGACAAAAAAGAAAGAAGGTGGATACTAGAGAGTAAAGGAAAAAATAGAAAGAAATTTAAACAAAAAAAAAAAAAAAAAAAGGAAGGAAAAAAAAAAAAAGACGGAAAGAAAGTAGAGGAAAGAAAACCTTAAAAAATAAAAAAAGAAGCGAGAAATAAAAAAAAAGATAAAAGTGAAAAAGATAAGAGGAAAGAAATAAAATATGTAGTAAGAGAAAATGAAAGACACGTAGAGGTTGATAAAGAGAATGAAACAGAGGAGCGTGGATAGAGAAAAATAGATTAAAGAAAATCAAACCAGAAAGAAACGAAAGAAGGAAAATCGAAGAATGATAAAGAAAGAAGAAAAGAAAAAAGAAAAGAAAAGGAAGATGAAAAAAAAGAATAAAAAGTGAGAAGATACAAATAGGAAGATTAAAAGAACTGGCCGAGAAACGCCACAACGAGGACGTAGAAAGAAAGAAAGAAAGAAAGAAAGAAAGAAAGAAAGAAAGAAAGAAAGAAAGAAAAAGGAAATGTCTGTGTGTGTGAGAGATAGAGAGATAGAGATACAGCGTATTGATTATAGAAAAATGAAGGAATAAAAGCAATGAAAAAGTAGCGAGAATTAATGTTATATTCCGTTAACATCTTATCAGAAATGCTATCTTCTCAAACTGTAAACTCTTAGTATTATTCAATGTATCTCGTTCGTTTCATTGCACCCTTCCCATGCTTCTGCAGGGTGTGGTCCATTCCCCGCTGGGCTAATGTAAGCATCTGCAATTTCCTTACCCAAAGACATTACACTGAAACGCAAAGAAAATTATTTACATTAACCCAAAACATATCGATATTAATTTTGCTATAAGACTCAGAAATGACATTTGTTATGTAATAGAGCCGCCATATCTGGGCTTGAGATGTCCGATCCTTACTTGTCTATTATGATAGAGTCCAAGAGAGACTATCCGGCCTTGAGGGTGATTAATTATTTTCCACTCTCCAAGTCTTTTCCCACAGACGTAACTTCGCAAGCCTCTCGCTACTCTGTCGCTAGATAACTTGCTTCAACCAACCCTGACCTTTGCAACTGGGACCCACCATGCCACCTACACACTGGTGAATCATTTCTTTCGTAGTCTATTAATACGAAGTTCGATGATTCTGGCAGCTTCTTTCCAAGAACTGCTGCGTTCTGGAACCGACTCCTAGCAGGATGTTTTCACAATGACTACAATCTGGATGTCCTTAAATTTATGACTGTTATCTTTCCTACGTAAACTCATGAACTGCACTTCACGCCTTTGCATAGGCTCATACAACACCGCATAGCAATCATCTACCTTGAGTGGCTCTTTGGCCTTGATTAGCTTGAATATTAATATAAAAATATACATAGACGTTGCTGATTGCATTTGACATGCTTGTTCATACATTTTTTTTATCTCTATAAAGGTTGGACACAAAACATTAAAAACGCATCATTGTTGTAGGTCATGTGCCATATATGGCTATAAAGTTTACAGATTAGAGTTAATCCTGTGGATTATATAGCAAGTAGGGGATTACTGGATGGAATTGACAGACCCACGCCGAACTGTTTTTGAATTCCCAGTTATCTTTCTCTTAAACTTGTTTTTAATCAAGGCTAGAGGGTCTAGTCTACCTTGCTATTTGGGAAGGTGGAGAATTCATAACAAGGTTATTTGTGCGAAAGAAAATGCATTTGCCTTGGTTGGAATTTGATCTCGGTACGACTACCCCATTTACCACACCGATAACCATTACGTATTAACCGCACCGATAACCACTACGATAATCACTAAGATAACCGACAATCCAATTACCACACTGGTAACCACTACGATAATCACTAATATAACCACTAAGATAACCGAGAATTCCATTTACCACACCGATAACCAATGGATAACCACTATGATAACCGACAATCCCATTTACTACACGGCTAACCACTACGATAACCACTAAGATAACCGACAATCCATTTACCACACCGATAACCACTACAATAATCACTAAGATAACCACTAAGATAACCAGAATTTTACCACACCGATAACCAATGGATAAAGATAACCGACAATCCCATTTACTAACCACTACGATAACCACTAAGATAACAACAAATTTACCACACCGACTAATATAATCACTAAGATAACCGAGAATTCCATTTACCACACCGATAACCACTACAATAATGACTAAGATAACCACTATGATAACCGACAATCCCATTTACCACACTAATAGCCACTACGATAACCACTAATATAGCCACTAAGATAACCAAACAATTAAGATAACCAACGATAAACACTAAGATTTACCACACCGATAACCACTACGATAACCACTAAGATAACCACTACACTAACCGACAATACCATTTATAACACCAATAGCCACTACGCTCTGCACACATCCAAAAAGGCGCATAAAACTTTCAAAATGAAAAAAAAATAAAAACGTATGCCAAGAAAGTGTACGGTTTGTTTGACGGTAATCAGCACATAAAAATGGAAATGAAGAGTCGGGTTCAAATTTCGGTCGATTCAGTTAGGTTCAGTTTCACACCCAAAACCTTAGAAATGGGCCTAAATACAGAATATAACACTACTTCTCGTATTCTTTTTCATAATTTTATTCTATTTTATTCTCTTCTCATCTATGGGTTAAATAGTAGGGTAGACTGGATTCTCTATCATTGGATGGTAGCTAGTTTGAGAAAAGAACTACTCTAAATTCACATCCGAACCATCCCAGTCTTTTTTTTGCCAAGAAATAAAGTCACTTCACAGATAATAAAGAAAAAAACAAATTTGGGGAGACATGATTACCTACGTGCCGAAGATGAATAGAATTTAAAAATAAAGAATATCATTTATGACAGAATCAAATCCTGTATATATGTTCCATGTCAGTTACCATACAGAGTAGAATCAAATCGTAGCATATTGAATGTCATTGAAGAATACAAGATTACAATATGACGGTGAAAGGTTTGGAGAATACATTGGATGCAGAATAATATTTCATGTTAGATCTGTGGATCACGTTTTATTTTACCTCAGCAAAAAGAAACGGGTCTTTTACACAGTAAAACCACCAAATGACACCATTATCTACATAGCGAAACGCTTCCTTGGTGCGGCATTGTCAAGTAACTATCTGGCCAGGTACCAGCAATTCTTAATAGAAAATTCCTTTTCAATTTCACCAAACACTGCTTACCAGTAGATTCTCTGTAGACAGAGCTGCTAAAAGTTATCCACAATCTAACCATGATTCTTTTCATTCTGGATTCTCGGATTCAATCCATTTTTATTCTCAGCAAGTAACTTTTGAGAGAAGATCAAAACCACATTATTTTTGAGGTTTTATTTCCTTATTTGAAATGAAATAACAGTTTAAATTGTTTAGTAATAACTATGCCCGAGGAAAAAAAAACATTAAGCAGAGAAAGCCATATGTAAAAGCGCTGATCCCCTTCTGCGTGAATTAAGGTGGAGCCCTTTTTCGATTATGAATTCTTCCTATGGATTATAAATGGCGTACTACTGTTAAGTGTGTTGCATCTGAGTTCATTTGTTTTACCAATTTGTATGAGTCAAAAGTTCCTCATTTTTCAAGTTCTTTCTTGTTGATCCGAAGATCTTTTTAAAACTTTGCAACTCAATTCCGTCCTCAGCGTGCTTGCATCTACTGTAGTGTTATGGAATGGTTTCACAGTGGAGGCTTGTATTTGTACTAAGTCGGTCCCAAAATAGGTTCGACGTACAAAACGTTAGGAACTTGATATAATAGGTAATGACGCAGAGAAATCTTGTTGTGGTCGCTGATACTTTAGTATTCGACTAACGGTCGTCCGACATCGACTGACCGACTCACTGAGCGACTATATTTAGTTCCCCCACCACGAGGGCATCATGTGGCACAAGGCCGGTTTAACGTGGGATCTCCGAGCCCGTGGGCTCGGCCAAAAATATGCCAATTGAACCCGTATAAACGGGATCAGGGTCGGTTTACCTCCCCGAAAGAGAATCCGCCCTTTGGCGTAGCCTCTTTCGGGTTCCTCTCTGCCCAAAAACAAAGAGTACAACCGGTCAGTCGGTCGTCCGACTTCAGACTGAACTCAGACCTCCTCACTGAGCGATTCACTTGTTACTCTTACTACTCCTACTTATTATAGGTGAGAGAGTCTATTAACTATAGAATAGGTGTGTTCCACTATAACATGTATCACCAGCTTAAGTGTTAGGGACACATTGTCGCGTTCCAGATGCTTGTTTCCCCTGAGAAAAAAAAACAGGGATGGTAAACAGTTTGGAATTTGTATTGTCCTTTCAACCATGAGTATAAATTTTCGTTTATTGACAAAATTCTCTTGAAGTACGCACAAGCTTACGCACACGAAGTGTGTAAACTTTAAATACATTTCAAAAATTTCTCTAACATTATGCCAAAAACTAACGCTGGTAATTTTTATACTAATCAATTATTTTATGCAATTATTCGCTTGGAAAATCTAGCTTAGAAAATCATTGAAATGTTTCCTTCAGAATTGGTTTTCGGTACATCTTGTTAAACCAGGTTATTCGGTGGTTTTACAGAGGTCTTATCACCCTCAACACAGTTTTCAGATAAAACGAAGCCGTAAGATAAAAAAAATGGAATAAAGCAAAGATAAGTATGCTTGTCTAAATGAAATGATTGTATATTTAAATATCATTTGACATCCATCAAGGCAATAAAGCCACTAAGGCGCAAGGGGTTACTGAGTGTTAGAGAATAAAGGAAAAATAAAATTATTAAGGTGCAAAGCAATAAAAGAACAAGAATTAAGAAGACAAAAGATAACGATTGACACTGCATTTAAATTTTTGAGGATCAACGTTGATTGAAAAAGCAAGATGCTTGAAAAGAGTTCCACAAGCCCGAGAGAAGAAACTGATAGCATAGAATTTACTGTTAAATCTAAGCATTTCAACTGTAAAATGATGGGACCTAATTGACCATCTAATACTGCCTAAAGTCGATTGCATAGTACAGCAGTAACAATTTTGCATCGCTGAAAACTTGACAATGAATAACATGGACAACAGGGAAAACATTTTGATAAAAATTGTAAAGATATATTCTAGAAATAATCATTCGTTCATTTTGTTATCTAGTAAAGTATAGAATGGTTTGATTCCTTGAATAATATCAACGGTTCGATGAAATACTGTCTAAGCTAGGTAATCGGAGAGTTTTACAATCGAGATTAAAATTTTGCCGAACAATGTTTAACGATAGTAACAATAGTCGAGTAGCAACGGTAAAACAGAGCCTCACTTCCCTCCTACAAAGAGCAGAACAGCATCGTCAGTCGAAACAGGAGCATCGTACTTTTATTGCCGAGGAGACAGTCTTAATTTTTAACTCATTGATCTGTTCTTCGATTTGAGAAAGGGTCTCTTCACTTAATCTTGCTTAATTCCATTTGCTAAGCGTTCACTTGAGAGATTTGCTGACCGGAAAGTGGCCTTCGTCTTAGAGAAAATGGCCGGGGGCCAATTCCACAACACTGTCAGTAGTCAGCCTTCCATCTAAGAGCAATCAAGCTTCTTCGTTATAAGTTATTCGACTGCCAAACAGGATAAACCACTGCTTAAAGATATTAATGCCTATTAACAGTAAGACAATAGTCTTGTGCTTTCCAATTTCTATGGCAGCAGATCCGATTAGCAAACCACACACACACACACACACACACACACACACACATATATATATATATATATATATATATATATATATATATATATATATATATATAATCTAATAATCTGGTATCCTGCTGCCAGGCGAAATTGGAATATGTATATGTGTGCGTGTGGGTATGGGTATGTTTATGGGCTATAGGTGTGTAAAGAAGGCGAGGTGGGGAGAAAGGTTGGGAAGGTAAAACGAATTATATGAAATAAAGTAAAAGATAGAGAGAGATTTTTAATGAATAATAATAATAATAATAATAATAATAATAATAATAATAATAAAAACGAGAGCAATAAACAGAGGAGGAGAAAGAAAAGGAAAAAATATTGTAGAAAATGAGAAAAGGTGACTCAGTTGGTACATGAAGAAAAGAATCATGGAAGGAATGTAGAAGAAAAGGTAAAATAAAGACGAAATGATAAATAAAAGAAAAAATGGATGGATAGAGATTGACTAGATAGCTAGATAGATAGATAGATAGATAGCTAGATAGATAGCTACCTAGATAGATAGATAGATAGATATGAACAGATTGAGATAGATAGATATAAACAAATTGAAAGATAGATATATATATAAATATATAAATATATATATATATATATATATATATATATATAAGAAATGGACAAGGTCCGACAATTTATTTATTAAATTAATTAATAATCAATTAATTTATTAATTAATAAATAAATTGTCGGACCTTGTCCATTTCTTAACATATCGTCATTTGTTTACATTCTTAGAGCAGTTATGAATATACGAGATTCATCATTTGTTTTAAGCAGTAAAATTCGACCGAACGCCTAGAGGAGCAGTATATGACGGTTCCGTATAGGATGCAGGTTCGAATCCTGTCAAAGAACGAATATTTTCTATGAAAATTTCTCGGACATTCAGGCTGGTAAATGGTTTATCATAAACAAGCATTTGCTTAAATACTTGTTTATAAAATAACAACGTTAAACATAAATAAAAATGTCTTTAATAAATAAATTTCGGACCCGTCCATTTCTTAACATATGACGTCATTTGTTTTACATTCGATACGCCAGAGCAGTTATGAATGTACGAGATTCATGGAAGCGTTTATGATTGTTCCATAAGGTTATGGATGGTTAAGGCACGTCAGCGTATATGACGGTTCCAAAGGATGCAGGTTCGAATATTTTCTATGAAAAATTTTTCTATGAAAAACTTCTCGGACATTTAGGCCGGTAAATGTTATTTAATACTGTTTATCATAAACAGAGCATTTGCTTAAATACTTGTATCTATAAAATAACAACGTTAAACATAAAAAAATGTCTTTAATAAATATATATATATTGAACAAACGGATATGTTATATATATATATACATATATGTATGCGTGTGTTTGTATAGAAATAGATATATAGATTGATAGATAGATATGAACAAATTGAAATATATATATAGAGAGAGAGCGATAGATAGATATAAATAGACTGAAAAAGACGTTTCTGCTAGCTAGCTAGCTCGCTAGCTATATAGATACATACATAGATATGAACAGACGGATATGTAATGTATGTATACATATACGTATGTGTGAATGTGTATAGAGATAGATAGATAGATAGATAGATAGATAGATAGATCGATAGATCTGAAAAGATTTAAATACGTAGGTCTGAAGTGACGAAACAGATATATCTAAAGAAAATTAGATAGATCTGAAGGGACGTAGATAAATAGGTTTGAAGAGAATTAGATAGATAGATAGATAGATAGATAGATAGATAGATAGATAGATAGATAGAGATGGATATCGATTGACTGAAAGAGACTATCGTTTGAAAATCTAGGAAGAAATAGAATAAACAAAACCTGGAGAGAAGGCGAGAGAGAGAGAAAGTTAAAATGTGTGTGTGAATGGAAGGAATGATGGGAGAGGCTGAAGCATCAGTATCAGTATCAGAGGAGGAGGAGGAGGAGGAGAAGAAGAAGAAGAAGAAGAAGAAGAAATCTGTAAGGAAGAAACATTTGCAAAAGACAGGTTGGACAGAAAGAGAGATATGATTGGAAAAGATCGACAGAGATACAGAAAGAAAATGGAAGACAGGGAAAAATGCGGTGGAGAAAAGAAAGCAATAAAAAGAAAAGAACAGTAGTGGAATATTCTGTTAACATCTTGAATCCCATAATATCACTGTTTTTCTCTCCCACTGGCTGAATTCCGTTAAATGCCTGATCTTACATCTAAGGTCCTTTAAGAACACACGCATTAGGCCAAGCTTTAGAACACAATACTTCATATAAAGACAATTATGGATTATTGCACTTTGTCATTCATTGGGCCGGATTACTGATCCTCAGTTTAATATCGACAAGAAAAATTAAGAAAACAATTTTTTTTACATAAATTCATATCTAAACATAAATTCCAACAGTTTCGTCCCCGTAAGAACGAGATTTGGGAAAACGTGTTTATAAAACAAGTTTGATCCTTTCAAAACAATCTTATACTCTTTATTTCCTTGAATTTAGTTTGGTACCGGAGTGAGGAAATATATATTTAGACATTATTCTTTGACAAGCCTCAATTAATTCTAAGTAACTGCAATTATTAACTTACCATTTTTTAAAGAAAGTGGAAAATAAATAAATAGATAAATAAATAAAAAGACATATACGTAGAATCAGAAAGATGCTGTTAAATTTTGTGGACGCCATTGTTGAAAGATGATGTGGAGAATTTGTCACTCGCAGGACAAGAAGGAGACGAGAGAAGCATTGTAAAAGGCTTGTGTAAATGGATGTCAGAGCAGAAGCACAGTTAAAAGAATGATGAGATCGACAAGGATAAGAAGTTGTGGAGAGTCATGATCTTCGCAAGATACGTGGTGTACAAAACAAAACATTTGTACTCTACCCTTTGGAAAGGTCTTAATATCTCTTTTCTTTCTATAACATACGGATTAAATAGCAGTATAGATTCGGGTCTGTAATCTTGGTTGACACCCAGGCTATGAGAAGGAAATCTTTGAATTCGGAACCGAGGAGAAAGCAGCAGAAAACGATTCGCTATCATTTCTTTTTTTACAGTAAGGTTCAACCTTTACAAGGCCCGGGAGCCACTTGAGGTAGAGGGTTACGTTAGGATGCCGTTTGTGTGTATAAGAGTGGAAGATAACAGTTGTCTTTAGCCATGGACATGCTTAGATTGTAGTGATCAGGGAACCATCCTGTTGGGAGTCCGTTACACAGTCCGCAGGAAGAAGCTGCTCGTGTGGAACTCACATCACACCGGTGGAATACGGAGGGATTGTGGGTGGTTTGCGGACTATGTAAGTGGCATGGCGTGTTCTTGCCGTGAAGTTTGGATTTGGCGGGGCGAAGGAATGTAATTCTTCGGAGCACTTTCCGTTGAAGAAGCGCTAGAAAAGAGAGAGGCTTGTCACATCACACCCGTGGGAGAGATGTTGAAAGGTGAAGAATAATTCGTCACCCACAGGGGCACGGAGATGATTTAGGGTTTTATCAAGACTTGAGAGTGAAGTCCAGGCAGCTCCTGCCAAAATATGGCAACAGTACTCTATTTTTGGTCTGATCTAGCTCTTATAAACGTAGAGCATAGCACGAGGAGTCGGGTACTTACTGGAACGGTACAGGGAGCCGATCATTTTACCTAGATCTTTAGCGAGAGATCGTATATAGGAATTTCACTTCAGGATGGGTATAAATATACTCTCAGTATACCCTGTAGTCTCTCAAGGCAGGGTCTGATCGGCTATTACGATATGAAACTCGTTTCTAAATCAACGTTTCAATTAAATGTTTTCAGCATTTTGCTTGTGCACCTTTTTATATCGGAGAGCCGAGTTCGAATTTCAGTCGAATCCATTACATTCACTTACGTACTAATACCCTGGGGAAAGGTAAGAATGCTCTTCATCTCCCCCGCTCAGCTATCGGTAAATAGCAGGACAGACCGGGTTCTATAGACTTCGATATCGACTGGTCTACCGCAGAAAGAAATGGCAACCAACTGCGGGGGAAAAATGCCTCGTCAGTCATGTATCGAAAGATAAATGATCGTCTAAGCGTGTATCACGCATGGCATATAACTGACTAACTTTTTTTTATATCTTTTAAATACGTTTTGTTTGCTCATTTTGAGGTTTTATGAGAAATAGAATTATTTCATTACACTCAAGAGTTACCCACGAAAATGAAATATACGTCAAGCTGCAAGTGAATTCTCTTTTATTTATAAAGCACTATCTCATTCTGTTCATCTATCTATCTCATTCTGTTTATCTATCTATCTATCTATCTATCTATCTATCTATCTATCTATCTATCTATCTATCTATCTCATTCGGTTTATCTATCTATCTATCTATCTATCTATCTATCTATCTATCTATCTATCTATCCAGATGCATGAGCAACCACAGGATTTATACACACAAGATGAAGTGCACACAGACATACATATGAGTTTAGCTGTACAATACATGCACATATAGATATGCACGTAAATACACACATAAGCACATAGATACGCTTGCATATACTTATGCTTATAAACAGTAAACATGCAAGAGCTATACTTTAATTAAACGTGTATATATATATATATATATATATATATATATATATATATATATATATATATATGTGTGTGTGGGTTTGTGTCTGTGCATTTGTGTGTGTCTTTGTGTATGTGTGCCATTTTTATACAAAGAAATGAGTATATATTGGGTGAGTGCAAATGTTTCGATCACACATATTTTGGAAACATGATACCGAATAGACGAATTTTTTAAATAATTGTTTCTGGAAAGTTTCGTATATATGTTTTGTAAAATATATATATATATATATATATATATATATATATATATATATATACTCATCCATCTAATAAGAATTTATCGATTCATCGCATTCATCTTGAAATTGTTGAATGTTCATCTTTGGCTTTTTACAACGTGGACTCCGCCCCTTGCCATTTTTTTTTATTACAACTCCCCCCCCATTTCTTTTTTCATCCACATATTCGCAGATTGTTGCTCCTTTCCTAGCTTCAGCAAAGAAAGAAAATCCGATATTACTGTGCCCTGCTCGAGAGAAAATGTTATTATTTGTTTTCCATACCCAATTTTTAGTCTCCCAATGGATACAATGGGCGAATCTTTTACATATTTTGGTAAGAATGATTTGCAAGAAGTATTCTATTTTTCGGAGAGTTGTTTTCGAGATGCCGCACTAAAGGTTTTCAAAATACATCGCAGGAGAAGAGAATTACACACATGCGCGAGAGGACAAACTCACAGCCACATATAGACATTATAGGTTTTCATTCTTTTATCCGATTTCTCTCTCTCTCTCTCTCTCTCTCTCTATATATATATATATATATATATATATATATATATATATATATATATATATATATATATATATATATATATATATATGTTATACTGCAAAAATATATATATATATATATATTATACTGTAAAAAATCAAAATTAGCTCATGCGAGCATTCTCTGTGGATCAGTTTTAAGATCTGATATTACTAGAATTTACCCAGATTATATACCAAAAACACTATACCGAAATGGGGTAATTTGGGGATTTCTTGCTGTATATATTTATATGTTCGGTTATAATAAATAGATTGAGCTCTATTTATGGATCAGTTTTAATATCTTATATTACTAGGATCCACCCGGATTATATACTAACAGATCCATTACCTGTACTATATATATATATATATATATATATATTAAAAATATGATTCCATCGCTACATAAGAGTTCTCATGTTTCAAAATAAGAGCCAAAACCTTCAATATAATAATTTGAATTAAATTGAATTAAAGTACCATGTTCTGTTCCATCATCAAGCGAAATTTTTTGGGATTCCAAAAATAAAAATTCGGTTGAAGTTGGAACAGAGCTTGCTACTTTAATTCAATTTAATTCAAATAATTATATTGAAGTTTTCGGCTCTTGTTTTGAAACATGAGAACTCTTATGTAGCGTGTTGGAATCATATTTTTAAATAGATAATTACATTTATGCTCTACTTTTGTATCGAACACTATACTTTAAAAATAATAACAAAAATGCTAAAGAACCTTTGATTATTTACTTAACGAGTTGTTTCCTATTTTCTATATATTTGTACACACACACACACACACACATATATATATATATATTACAGTTCTAATCATTTCAATATATATATATATATATATATATATATATTACGATAAACGTGCAATCAATTTACAAATTCATGAATTATTCACACAAAAACAAAAGCAAAGGTTAATGATTTAATTGGCGAGAAATCCATCATCGCAAACAATTCAAATAATATACAAAAACCTCCGAATCCGTTATGAATGAAATGATCCTTGTTTCCATAAATCTCTGCCGTATTAGTTCATTCATAACGGATTCGGAGGTTTTTGTATATTATTTGAATTGTTTGCGATGATGGATTTCTCGCCAATTAAATCATTAACCTTTGCATTTGTTTTTGTGTGAATAATTCATGAATTTGTAAATTGATTGCACGTTTATCGTAATTTAAATAACTGATCCAAGTGCGACTTTTGGATAATAAGTGCGACATTACTGTAATTATTGAACAATATAGTTCATGCCACTTTGACAGAAAATTTACCAGTAAAAAATTCGTTCATCACCATATTTATACGAACGCACAACCTTTAAAAATTTAAAATCAAACTCAGCGTTGCTACTGCGCGCTCCAAAAACAATAACTCATTTTCAATAGCATTTTCGGATACAACAATACATATATTTTCGTTGTCCTCTTATTACTAAGAGAAAAAACAAGAACAACATCTATTCTATACCTGAAGATGTCTGTAGGAACAGACGAAAGCTTGTAGTAAAAATAAGAACTAATACGGCAGAAATTTATGGAAACAAGGATCAATTCATTCATAACGGATTCGGAGGTTTTTGTATATTATTTGAATTGTTTGCGATGATGGATTTCTCGCCAATTAAATCATTAACCTTTGCTTTTGTTTTTGTGTGAATAATTATGAATATATATATATATATATATATATATATATATATATATATATATATATACACACACACGGATACACACACACACACACACACACACACACACACATATATATATATATATATATATATATATATATATATATATATATATATATATATCGGTGTAACAGAAAAATTGTCCAATTGTTAGATTAACCTTCGAACCATTGTATCTTAGAAATGATTAAAGATATCTTGCTGGAATTCCCCAGTTTTTTTTTTTTTAACACAATTGGACTCTACTTTCAGCAATAATAATTACTTTCCAAACTTGACAGAGAAATCGTGATGAAATCGATCATAAACTAAAATGTCATGTTCATCATTAATTAAAGATAGGAAGCTCATGAAGGATTGAAATAAAGTTCAAAATATATATATATATATATATATATATATATATATATATATATATATATATATATATAACTAAATATAGTTTTAAGGTGTGTTTTATATTTTTGGGATAAAGTGCTCAATCTCAGAGATAGAGCGTATATATATATATATATATATATATATATATATATATATATATATATATATATATATATATTATTATTATTATTATTATTATTATTCCAGGATCATTGTACAATTTATTCAGGATGATCTTTGCTCTCCCTAACCTTTTAACATTCTAGTATCCTTTAGTAACAAGGTCTTTCACAGGTTTATCGTACGATTTCATTTTCAAGTCTTTTGATCACTGCTCTTTGGACTGTCATAGCTGAAACTCTTCTCTCATATGCGAAATGTGTTACGGATTGAGTTGGATCTTTTCTAATTGATCTCTTTAGCTCTAAGTTGAAATGATGATCTCTCTTGCTGTCGTGACCTCTTGATCCAGATTTCCTCTCTACATTTCCCTCTTTTTAAAAACTTTTTCACCGTTCTCTTGATGCTTCGTGAATGGAATTTGTAAATGGAAGCCAGATTATTAATGTTGGTACCATTACTGAAGCCTTGAATGATTTTTCCTTTCACCATTGCTCAGTTGAGAAGACAGTCGGACTAACACAAAACGATTTTAAACTGTTCTCTTTCTAGCTGAATAACTCAAATGGTTTTTCAGTAATTCTTAATCTTAACAGTATCAAGATGGCTGGACGTCTAATCCGTAAATCTGTCGAAAAGAATCTCAATTAGATTTGTGGTTTTTTATTGCTGGTAATATTTTCCTTAAAAATGCACTGCTGGTAATATTTTTTCCTTCAAAAATGTACAGCTGGTAATATTTTTTTCTTCAAAAATGTATTACTGGTAATATTTTTACTTCAAAATGTATTGCTAGTAATATTTTTCCTTCAAAAATATATTGTTGGTAAGATTTTGTCCTTCAAAATTGTATTGCAGGCAATATTTCTTCCTTCAAAAATATTTTGCTGGTGATGTTTTTTTCTTCGAAAATGTACTGCTGGTAATATTTTTCTTTCAAAAAATGTATTGTTGGTAATATTTTTTCCTTCAAAAATGTATTGCTGCTAAAGTTTTTTCCTTCAAAAATGTATTACTGGTAATATTTTTTCCTTCAAAATGTATCGATGGTAAGGTTTTTCCTTTCAAAAATGTATTGTTGGTAATATTTTTCGTGAAAATTCTGACTGATCGACGTTGATGGAATGTTACTACTTTGGTTTTCGAGCCATTGAATGTAACTAAGCAGTTTTTCACTCTGTTATAGCGAGGCCAGAGAAGAGATTAGCTGTCAAGCTCTGGTCATCTAGAGTTGTATAATCAGTCTAGATATTCATAAATGATCGGAGAAAACACATAGGCAAATATCTTAAGTCCATCAGTCAGTCAGTTATGTGCCATACATGATACACACTTAGGTGATCATGTATCTTTCGATACATGACTGACGAGGCAGATTTTTCCCGCAGTAGACTTTCATTTTTTTTTCTGAGGTAGACCAATAGAACCCGGTCTGTCCCGCTATTTAGCGATATCTAGGGGTGGGGAAGAAAAAGAGGATTCTTTATTAGCACGTAAGTGAATGTAATGAGTTCGACTGGAATTCGAACTCGGTTCTCCGATTCATCAGTCCGAACCGCTATCCATTACTCCACCTTGCTTCCTTAAGTACGTAATAGTGATAAACAATAGCATACATATTTTTTTTGTTTTAAGTTTTAGTCCCAGTGTTTCCCTGGGTTCCTCATAAACTAACCTAAAAAGAACAGTATTTTTAATAAGAGTTGAAACAAATAAAAAAAGGTAGTTGTTCTGTATGATTCAGCGCAAGGTTGTTTTGTTTGATAAATTTCTAATCCTGTAAACATGTGTAGGGGCCGCCGTGTACTGAGAAGGAAATCTATTGCCATTCGTTCACTGAAACTGATAGAGTATTAAAAAGGTTTTCTGTAGGATTTAATTTGTAGCTTAAATAATATTTGTGTATCAGGAGATAAATTTATAATCCTGTAAGCAATGTTGCACTTAAAAATGCCGAATGTAGATGGTTGGACATATGTGCTTGAGGTACCGAATGATAGAATTATTGCTTTTCTGTTAATTCAACACGATGGGTGACCGCTAGATAGATAGATAGATAGATAGATAGATAGATAGATAGATAGATAGATAGATAGATATGAACAGACTGAGATAGATAGACAGATAGATAAGAATAGACTGAGATAGATAGATAGATAGATAGATAGATAGATAGATAGATAGATAGATAGATAGATAGATATGAACAGACTGAGATAGATAGATAGATAGATAGATAGATAGATAGATAGATAGATAGATAGATATGAACAGACTGAGATAGATAGATAGATAGATAGATAGATAGATAGATAGATAGATGAACAAACTGAGATAGATAGATAGATAGATAGATAGATAGATAGATAGATAGATAGATAGATAGATAGATAGTGAACAGACTGAGATACATAATCCTGTAAGCAATGTTGTACTTAAAAATACCGAATGTAGATGGTTGGACAACTTTGCTTGAGGTACGAAATCATAGAATTAGTGCTTTTTTTTTAGTTCAACAAGATGGTTAGACGGAAACAGCGAATAACCTGCCTAAAAAAAGCTTGTGTCAATGGATGGTTGAACAGGGTGTGATGAGAGCTGCTTGAAGTGGAATTTACATCTCATCAAGGGAATACAGAGGGAGTGAGCGTAGTTCACTACTTGGTACTTGGATACTGGATAGATAGATAGATAGATAGATAGATAGATAGATAGATAGATAGATAGATAGATAGATAGATATGAACAGACTGAGATAGATAGATAGATAGATAATGAACAGACTGAGATAGATAGATAGATAGATAGATAGATAGATAGATATATAGAGAGATAATGAACAGACTGAGATAGATAGATGCATAGATAGATATGAACAGAGTGAGATAGATAGATAGATAGATAGATAGATAGATAGATAGATAGATAGATAGATAGATAGATAATCCTGTAAGCAATGTTGCACTTTAAAATGCCGAATGTAGATGGTTGGACATATGTGCTTGAGGTACCGAATAATAAAATTATTGCTTTTCTGTTAGTTCAACACGATGGGTGATCACTTGGGAATTCCATGCGATGTAAGCCTGGATATGCCGGTGGTGTAATGGATAAAGGCTCAGGATTGTTAATCGGTGAGCAGAGTTTCAATCCCCGCTGTGTTCTCTATATTCAAATGCCCTTGGGAAACATATGAATCTATCTCTTCTCCCCCACCAGATATGTGTTAAATAATAAGACTTGTATAATTAAACCATTTGATATGTCCCGGAAAGGTATATATTTGAACGAAGTCGCTAAGTGGTTTTGGCTACTATAACCAAGTAGAATATGGTAGCAGTAATCGACTGGTACGCGTCGTAGTCGCAGGTAAGAAGTGTAGATCAATGGCGTAGTCCAATGGGCGTCGTTATAGACTTAGCTCTCAGACTAAGGCTCTTGACTCTCCTACATGTCCGTCGGTATTTATGACGAACACCAGCTAATCATATTCCAGTGAGGGGGAACACAGGTGTACGCATATTCCATTATATCACCATTATTATCTAAGCAAAATTCTTACAATCTAAAAAGTATTTTCTGATTTGAACTAACCTACAAATGTTTCATAAGACGTAGTAAACGAATTTATCAGCTGACGGCCGCATCACATTGAAATACCGGTTCTCGTGTGATTACCGAAGTTAAGCAACATCGAGCCTAGTTAATAACTAGATGGATGACAGATTGGTAATAACATGTGTTGTAAGTTTCAGTGTGCGGGTATCTAATTGTTTGGGATTGGAAAATCGGAGAGCCGTGTTCCAATTACAGTTGAGTTCGTTATATTCACATATGTACAAATCCTCTTGGGAAAGGTAAGAATCCATTTATTCTATAATTAGTAAGACTAAGACTCGTGCAACTAAACCATTATTATTTCCAATAATGAAATTATGACTGTGTACAAAATATTAAGATTTCGACATTAAATAACCGACAAATTGTTGATATACCGCTCAAAAAACCAACCAAGGAATTAATCAAGCAATTTTGTATATTTACCGAATTCATTCGGTGTTTAATTACCTTCTCAAAATATTCTCGATTTTTCTTAATAGTAATAATACATATGTACATACAGGCACACACACAAACACACACACACACACACACACATATATATATATATATATATATATATATATATATATATAGGTTATAAAAATAATGACGTAATGATGTCGTTTTTTGACGTTAAAAATACGTCCAAAAAACGACATTATTACGTCAAATTTTTGCACGTCCAAATATATATATATATATATATATATATATATATATATATATATATATATATATATATATATGTGAGTGTGTGTGTGTGTGTGTGTGTGCGTGTGTGCGTGTGTGGATGTGTGCACACCTCCCTATTGCTGTATGAGTGAAATAAGCTAATATTGCCTTCGTTGGATTTTTCTGAAAAATATATATATATATAAAAAAAATGATAGGAAAATGTTTTTTTTTTTTTAAAAACTTGAAATTATATCCTTTTGTATCTCGCTTATAAATAGTACACGTCTGTCCAATTCAGTGTAATTGGTGGGGGGTTAAACCTATATTAGATATAATTATATAGCCATACTCATCAAAGTTATTTTCTGTTGTTTTTAAACGATATCAAGAGACGCGTCTATCCACACTTACATATTCGGTTGGGATAGAAGTCCGTAGTGGTTTTGAGAGTTGCCATTTGAACAGGTGATTTCGTTTCAAACGTGACTGGAATTCATGTCTAGATATGTGACGTGACGTCATTTTCATGGCAACTGCTCTGACGAGCTTGTTTTCCCCTTTTGCCTCGACTACATGCATTCAAGCGTGCTACTAGATTGGCATCTAGGTCCCACCCTTTTGATGCTAGCGGAAACCTCCCACTTCTACTCCAACAGTTTCCTTTCTCGCACTTACCGCTTGTGGAACTTCCTTCCGCTTACTTGCTTCCCTTATAACAACAAGTTATAAAAATTTAAATGCAACATCAATCGCAATCTTCAGTCTTCTTGAATCCGATTCATCTTTTGTCCTTTCCTCAATCCTCCCTATACTCACTCTTCTCTTTCACTTAAACTTCCTGTAACCTCCTGCATACTAGTGGCATTTCCCGCCCTGCTTGCGGTGAAATGATATAAAAATACATATTCTAACATTTCAACCTGCCTTTCGCTAAGTTTCGTCTTGTAGATTTTTAAAAAAATCGTTTTTTTTAGTTAAATAAAGTAAAAAGATTAATTTGCTGTTGTGGTAAAGCAACGACTCATCTGATAGTAGCAGATAGAAAATAGCAAGGAGGGTAAATGTTATGATGTTAATTTGGGGTTAATAAAGACAAACGCCAAATAACATGTAACAATAAAATGGGGTTTATTCGGTTGGTAAGTTGGTACAGATATCGCCTGAGTAGTCTATAACTAACTCAGCCCAAGAACTTCTTCTACACTGTCTTTTGACATGCCACTATTTAACGTCCTTGTTTGTAGACGAGTTCATCTTCAAGAGGGGTGGTAGGTTCCTACACAACAGTAAACGACAAATAGTGTCACACGTCCAACCTTCTCACGAGCAAAAAGCCAAGTTCCCGAGGACCGACCGTAATTTGCATGCGAATGACGAGACAACGAGTTTTCGCGTTAACTGTCCGAGACCGCCTGGCATAAAACATGGGCGCCGCCATTTTGGTTCTTCACTGTTGAACACCCTGAGTTTGTACGACACACAGATACGTGAGCGTTTCCGAGGTAGGCCATTTTCACAATTTTTCTCCACATTTGCCTCGTTTAATGACCTTTTATTTCCGGGAAGGGAAACACACTGTATAAACAGCAAAAGCGATATGTACCATTTACAGAGATGGTACCATAACCGAGAGTATTGTTTTTAAGTGGTTCGTTGCGTTCAGTTGGAAATTTTGATCTGGAAGACCAAAGAACAAAAACGGATTTACAAATTTCCAAACATTTTATTTGAAATTCAGTTATGGTAACTGCTCCGATGAGCTGCTTTCGCTGGTTCTCAGACTTCATAAATTTAAGCGTTCTTCTAGGCTGGAATCTCGCTCTCATCCTTTCACTGTCGATACTGTTAAATGCAGCCGTCTCTTTTACTCCAATAGCTTCATGTCTCGCAACTCTCGCCTGTGGAACTCCCTCCCCTTTTCCTCTTTCCCTGATAGATATAATCTCCAACTATTCAAATGTAATGTCAATCAACTTCTCCCGATGCCTTGATCTATCCCTTATCATTCTCTTTATTTTTACTTCTATCACTCCACTTTGCTCTCGCTCCACCTCTCTGTAACCCCTTGCGTGTTAATGGTTTCCCGCCTTGCTTGTGGTGAAACGCTTAAAAAAAAAAAAAAAACATTTCAAATTGTCGTTTCTGGCTAATACAAACTGGCTCAGCGGCTCAGACACCCAAAGTATACTAGATTTCCTAATGTCGAATATCTTCTTTCTAAAACGCATGAACGAAGTTATGCATACGACAATAATGGTGGGTCACCGCGTGAAGATTGAATTTACGAATTTTTGAGCTAGCAATTAATTACAATATTTTAGGCGCCCGCAAATGAACAACACAGAATTGGATTCGATAGGTGATGACGGCAGCAATTTTAGATACTGATTTCCAAAGCAGATAGTGTCTGGATACCAAAAGGCTTACATTTACTACTGTTTACCCAATACAGATCCGAGTGACATTGAATGTTTAGGGTCACTGAATTATTTTGTCGTAAGGACGTACAAAGAGGGGGACAAAAGATATGAACATGAATGGTTTGGTTTGATTTATTGGTTTTTTTTACGGCATATCAACCTCAATGGGTTATTTAATGCCGACAACATTTTTTATTGCTGGTAATATTTTCTTTTTATCAAAAATCTGTTTCTGGTAATATTTTTCCTTCAAAATTGTATTGCTTCCAATAATTTTTTTGAAAAGTATTGCTGGTAATAGTTAACTATCTGCCCATAGCTGCGACCCTAACATGTGCTACTACCCTGGTTCAGGGTGTACCTGGGAACACCAGCAATTAAGAGGTGGTTCTAAGTTCCTCAAAACCTCCTGATCAGAGGCCTTGCTGCTGGATGTAGTTTAACGTCTTACCCAGGACAATGAACATGAATGTATGATAGATAAGGGTTTATCCTAGCCTTGAAGCGTTAAAGTTGTATTGATCGGGGAAGCATCCTCTCGGGAGTCTGTTCCACAATGGAGAAGGAGCTGTCTGAATAGAACTTACTAATTATCACTCGAATTTAAAGGGGCGTCTCTGATGGATGTGGCGAAGAGGTCAAACCCAAACATCTGACACGAAAGCAGTGAGGGAGTAGCAAGAGGTTAGCATCGTTTTGTCTGTGAGAAAGAGGTTGAAGGGTGAAATATAATTCAGCCTCCACAAGGCTGAGCAAAGTTTTTTTTTTTTTTTTTTAACCCTGTCAAGGCTGGAAAATGAGGATTTTCCAACACCAACTCAGATATGGCAAAAAATCTCTATTTTGCGTCTAACGATGCTCTTTTAAAGGCAGAGAATGGCAGGAGGTGTCAGATACATTCTGGACATTTTTTCCAGCACCTTTAGCGAGGGATCGTATATCTGAGTTGCAGCTGAAATCTAGGGTGAAATTTACTCCAATAGATGCGCGAAGGCATGGTACTTCAATGTCTGTCTTATCATCTAGCTAGAAAAAAACAAAACAAAACAAAGCTAATGTGCTATACAGAAAAATTAATACAGGATGCGGCTGAAAAACCTCCCACATATAACCCCTGCTACATAATGGTAAGACATTATCTACAAGGTGCGGTCGGAATATCACCCACATTTTAAACTGTGACCACATAGGTGCTAGTGAACTTAGACAAGTGGCATTGATGTCTTCATCTTTTATTTTCATAAGCATTTCCCCCAGTCACGGTGGGATTCTACTTGTACGCAAGGGGTTACAGAGAGTGAAGCAAGACAAAAGACTGTGTATAGGCGGGGATTGAGGAAAGGAGAAAAAGAAGAACAGTGATTAAACCATCAGAAGATGTCGATTGACATTACATTCCAATTTTGGAAGATTATAGCTATCAGTGAAGCAAATAAGAGGAAGGGAGTTCCACTGCTGGGAAGCGCGAGAGAAAAAGCTGTTGAAGTAAAAGAGGCGAATATATTTAATTGTTTCTACAGTAAAAGGGTGGGACCGAGATGTCACCCTAGTCGCACGCTTATATTCATGCAGTCGGGGCACCAGTGAAAATAGCTTGTCTAGGTAATTCTGATGGATCTTGTAGTTCATGTCTTACCTTTAGGGGGGGTATTGCTGGGAGGTATATGTGTGTCTGGGGGTCGGTAATATGCCGCACTTTCTATTTTGTGCTGAGATGGAAAAGTCCGTTATTTTTAAAAGTCGAAATGATACTGGAGTGAAGATTTAAGAAGTATATATATATAAGGTATATATATATATATATATATATATATATATATATATAGTTTATAAACTAATCTCCTGGTCGGTATCTGAGTTGACTTTTTCTGAGCCTGGCTGCCTAAATAGCGCTCCTTATTTTTTTTATGTAACTGATTAGAGATCGACAAAAAAAAAAAAAAAAAAAAAACATCTTTCCAGCGTCGTCTTTACATTTGACTCGTTATCTTTTCACAGCACGACGTAATCTTCTTAAACCCCTTTAGATATCCCTGGATCCAATCCCAGTATATGGCTCTAACTTACAGGAAAAGCTAAAGATACACATATCTGCACCCAGATAAAGAAGAGAGTGACAAGCAGATAGAAACAGGGTGAGAGAGAAAGAGACAGAGAGAGAGAATGAGAGAGTAAGAGAGAAACAGAGAGAGAGAGAGGACAGATTAGCAAACAGAAACTGGTAAGAGAGATATATAGAAACATAAAGAGATAGACAGACAGACAGATAGATAGATAGGCGTACAGAAAGAGAGATAGATAGATAGATAGGCGTACAGAAAGAGCGATAGATAGATAGATAGGCGTACAGAAAGAGATAGATAGATAGATGAATGGGCGTACAGAAAGAGAGATAGATAGATAGATAGGCGTACAGAAAGAGAGATAGATAGATAGGCGTACAGAAAGAGAGATAGAGATAGATAGATAGATAGATAGATAGATAGATGAATGATCCCTCAGAAGAGATAGATAGATAGATAGGCGTACAGAAAGAGAGATAGAGATAGATAGATAGATAGGCGTACAGAAAGAGAGATAGATAGATAGATAGATAGGCGTACAGAAAGAGAGATAGAGATAGATAGAGAGGCGTACAGAAAGAGATATAGAGAGAGATAGAGAGGCGTACAGAAAAAGAGACACGTGGACAGAGAAGAAAACAAGGAAGAAAGTGAGAGAAAGACACAATGAGACAGAGAGACAGCAACAGAAAGAGTCAGAAACAGAAAATAACAGCGAGACAGAGAGAAATGCACAGAGAGCGAGAGAGAGAGAGAGAGTGAGAGAGAGAGGGGGCATACAGGTAGATTGATGGACAAACAGAAAGAGAGAATAAAAGAAAGAGTGAAAAAGACAGATACGAAAATAGTGAGAGAATGAGAGAGGGAGAAGAAAGACATATATACAGACAAACTGAGAGATGTTATTGAATATGATAAACAAGGTGGGTGCTGAAAGTTCTCGGTTTGACGCACTTCTCAAATTACTAAATATCAGATTTTCGAGGGGAAGTGCTTTTTTCACGTCGAGCATAAAAAGGAATAAGTGGAGAGCCATGATCGCTTACATCTTGAAGGGTCGTAGAACATTAAAAATATACCAGGCGAACCATCTGATCCTTTTAACTATCAACCTATTAATCTTCTACCAGTTTTTGGCATTGGTGGAGTAATGAATCGCGACTCGGATTGAGGAATCGGAGAGCCGAGTTCGAATTCCAGCCGAATCCATTATATTCAGTGACGTATTAATACTCTTGGGAAAGGTATGAATCCTCATCTCCCCTCCCTGCAATGGGTAAATAGCAGGACACACTGGGTTCTATAGCCCCTGGATGGCAATTGGTCTACTGCTGAAAGAAATGGCAACCCACTCCGTGAAAAAATCTGCCTCGTCAGTCATGTATCGAAAGATACATTATTACCAAAGCGGGTATCACGTATGGCACATCATTGACTAGAAGATCTAATTAATTTTGGATTGGTTAAGCACCTCACATCTCAGGGTCTTTTTCAGATAGGCAATATGGCTTTCGTTTCTCTTGGCCAATTCCTGATGTGTTGACGATTATTGCTGAAAGAGTCTATCAAGCCCTAAATAAGAATAGTGAAGCTGGAGTTTTGGATATCTCGAAGGAATTTAACAGAGTTTGGCATATTGGTTGTCTTCACAAGTTGAAAGGTAATGGTATCTCTGGACGGAGTTTGGAACTGATTCAATCTTTCTTATAAAATCGCGAAAGAAAAGTTGTCTTGAATGGCCACACTTCTAGATGTTTTTGCCTAAAAGCAGGGGTTCCCCAGGGATTTACCCTGAGACTTACGTTGTTTCAAAACTTTCATAAATGACCTTACTGATGTCATCAGTTCTCAATTTGCTATCTATGCTGGTGACTCAAATATTTACTCCGGTTATAGTAAGTCTGTTAAGATCAAATTTATACCTGATCTTAAAAAATGGCTACAATCTGTTGTTAAATGAGGCAAGGGGTGGTTTGTTAATTTTAACGCTTCAAAAACGAAACTGCTCTAGTTTATCAATCTGAGAGAACCTTCTTTAACTTCCATCAGCATGGCTGTTGCTAACCTCCAGGAGAATGATTCACTGCGCATTCTCGGACGAACATTTTGAGCTGAAAGGAAGTAGAAAGAGTATAGTGAATCAATTTCTAAGTCTGCAACTAAGTTAGTTCATTGTGTAGCGCTAGACAATTGTTCACGCCAGAATCCCTCTTACACGAAGGGTGTTGCAATAACTTGTAGCGACTTTTAAACTTGAATTAAGTTTAAGCATCTAAAGATTTTTTTCTTTCTTCTTTTAGATTTAACAACTTGAGTCTTTGGCAATTTCAACCATGGCATGATTAACAATCAAACATGTTAAAATTATCGAAGCCTATTACGAAAATGGACGTTCAAACAGAAATGCATTTCGTGCACTTCGCGATGTTTTGGTCAACATAATCGACCAACCGAGAGTGCAATTGGAATCGATGTAACGTTGTTGTGGAGAGGTCCAATTCCTGCGCGCGATGACGAATAGAGGGGTCTGGATTTTCGGCCATTCTCGTGTTTTCAGCTGAACGGCGTAAACTAGCACGCAATGGTGTTTTCATATCTGCCACCGACCCAGTTTGTTTGAATTTATGAATAATTTTTCTAATTGCACTTTTGTGACATTGTTTGATTATTAACCTTTCCATTGTTAAAATTGCCAAACACTTCAGTTGTTAAATTTGAAAGAAAAAGAAAAAAAATGATTAGACTCTTAAACTTAATTCACATTTAAAATCGGTTGAAGTTATTGGAACACCCTTTTATAAGTCTACCATTTGTCCTTGCTTTGAATACCACTTCTACATCTGCGCCAATGCTGCTGCTATATATTTAGAGATTCTTGATAAAATCGAAAGAATCTGTAATATTATTGGCCCCTTTTCTACCAGCGTGACGTTGCTTCCCTGTGTCATCTCTATAAATACTTTCCTGGTAATTGTTCTGATGAACTTTCCTCTACGGTATTTAGACTTTATCAATTTTAGCGCAATAGTAGGCTGGAGGCAAGGCCTCATCCTTTTCCCACTTGAAATAGCTAAATATAACCGCAAGTTCTATACTAACAGTTTCTTCTATTGCGCTTCTCGCTTGTGTGAGTCTCTTCCGGCTTTTTCTTTCCAGACAGTCATCTTCAAAAATTTAAAGGTAATGTCAATTTGTTATCTTCTGTATTCTTCATGCTAGTTCTTTTATGGTTCTCTGTTTAGTAAGTAGGTTTTTTTTCCTCATATTCTCTAACACTCTGTAGCCTCTTGCTTCCTAGTGGCTTTATTGCCTTGATTGGTGTGAAATGATTAACAATATTTTATGAATCTCTTAATGCTTAATTGTTTATTTTTTTAAAAAAACATCTTGCTCTCCTCAATGCCGAAATCACTCATGGCATTTAATTTCTTAGTTGCAATGATTCTGACCTTCACAGCTAAGACCGCCCCTTGTCATGTACACGGGGACAAAATGGAGTCCATTCTCTCATAATCCATTAGGCAGAAGGAAGTTCCACTGGGAGACCTTCTTCGCAGGAAACGTCCGAGGGGATGTTTGCCTGCTCATGAAGATCTTAATATTGTAAAGTTTAGGGTTAACCGTTGTCCAACCTACATGTCATAATAAACTACACTTTCTATCTCCTCCTCTTACACTTACAACTTCATTCAGTAACGCTATATCACGAGTGGCTCTTGGAGTTTGATCATCAGTAAAAGGGTGAAGATCAGTCAAAATTTGAATCAGATATTCTAACTTTGATTCAGTGATTCCTGTTATATATCTTTACCCAGACGAACGGAAAATTGGCTCAAAATCGAACCGCAATACAAAACTCTACATCTATTTTAAACGTTGACAAAAGCATAACAAAAGAAAACATTTCCTTTTATTGCTCGTACAAACAAAATAATTTACCTAGTTTTTATCCTGTCCTTTTTAGAATGGATTAAATCATACTAGTCATATATGAAAAATTATAAAGTCTTTCTCTTTGCAGCTTTAACAATACAACAAAACTGATGTTACTTTGAAATCATTACAAAGCTGCCCCTGAGTAAAATTGACTTAGTTACAATACATGTTACAATGTAACAGTAGCAACGTTACAAAATCTCTTCATTGTTTATTTAATCGTTTTCATGAATACCAGATATACTGAAACATTATCTTGTTTTGAAAAGAAAACCTTTTTTTGTAATTACTTTGTTTTTTTTTTATTTCTCATTTTTTTCCCGAGTGGCAATTTCTTCTCTCATCCTTTCAATGAAATGTTGTCATAGCATTTTTATAAGATTGACTTTCCTAACAAACGTTGTTTTCGTTATATACACTAACACATTTAATAGGAAAGAAAAAAATACATAAATCATTAAAATTAATTTATCTCATCGGTAATAATTCTTCTTGTGCCTATCTTTTCTTTTTCCTCATTCTCTTTTTATCTTCTTTTTCTTCCTTTTATTTTTCCTATTCTCTTTTTCTTCTTCATTCTCTTTGAAATATTGTTCTTCTTTTCTCTCTTTTTTATTTTCCTATTCTTCATTCTCTCTTTCTTCCATTCTCTTTTGAAATATTGTTCTTCTAGTCTAATTTTTCCTCTCTTTTTCATTCTTTTTTTCTCATTTCATTTTTCTCTTCTTCTTCATTCTCTTTTTTCTTCTTCTTCTTCTCATTCTCCATTTCATCTCATTTTTTCTTCTCATTTCTTCTTTTCTTCCATTCTCTTCTCATTTTGTCTTCTAATTCTCTTCTTTTCTTACTCTCATTTTTTCTCATTTCTTCTCATTTTTTTCATTTTCTCTTCTCATTTTTTCATTTCTTCTTTTCGCCATTCTCTTTCTCTTTTTACATAATTTTCCTCTTCTTCCTTTTCATTTTCTTCTCATTTTCTTCTTTTTTTTTTCTTCTCATTTTCTTCTCTTTTTTTTCATTTTCTTCTCATCTTCTTCTTCAACATTCACTTTTTTTTCATTCTCTTCTCATTTTCTTCTCATTCTCTTCTCATTCTCTTCTCATTCTCTTCTCATTTTCTTCTCATTCTCTTCTCATTCTCTTCTCATTCTCTTCTCATTCTCTTCTCATTCTCTTCTCATTTTCTTCTCATTCTCTTCTCATTTTCTTCTCATTCTCTTCTCATTTTCTTCTCATTCTCTTCTCATTTTCTTCTCATTCTCTTCTCATTTTCTTCTCATTCTCTTCTCATTTTCTTCTCATTTTCTTCTCATTCTCTTCTCATTTTCTTCTCATTCTCTTCTCATTCTCTTCTCATTTTCTTCTCATTCTCTTCTCATTTTCTCTTCCATTTTCTCTCATTTTCTTCTCATTCATTTCTTCTCATTCTCTTCTCTCTTCTCATTCTCTTCTCATTTCTTCTCATTTTCTTCTCATTTTTCTTTCTCTTTTCATTTTCTTTCTCTTCTCTTCTCATTTTCTTTCATTCTCTTTCATTTTCTTCTCTTCTCTCATTTTCTCTTTTCATTTTCTTCTCAATTTTCTTCTCATTTGTTCCTCCTCAGTCTCATTTTTTTCATCTTCTTCATTTTTCCATTCTCTTTTTCTCCCTCGTTCTATTTTTTCATTCGTCTTCTTCTCTCATTCTCTTTTTTTCTTCATTCTCTTGTTCCTGTTCTTTTCATCTTCATCTTCTTCTTCGTTCTATTTTTTTCTTCTTTATCCTTTTTTTTTCATCATTCTGTTCTTTTCTTCTTCATCGTCGTTTTTTTCTTCATTATCCTTCTTCTTTTCTCTTATAATTCATGTGATTCCTTTTATCTTGTTTTTGATTCTCTTCTTCTTTCTTTTTCTTCTTCAAATTCGTTTTCCCTCCTCGTCCTTCTCCTCCCCTCTTCTTCTTCTTCTTCTTCTTCTTCTTCTTCTTCAGAATGTATTAGTAGTTGAACTATAAGCCGTAGTGTTGGTGGCGATGAGCACTTCAGTCGCCTTGGGTTGGGTATCTTTAGTAAAAGTTTTACATTTTTTAGTTGTTATGGAGACAGAGTACATTTATAAAAAAATATCTGAACTAAAACATTTCCAAGTCAGCGTCTGTCTTCGCCTGAGGGCGACAAATCCAAGAAAAAAATCATTTCTATTGTAAGCTTACAAAACGACACGTAACCAAATGCAGACTTACTTATTTCCTTTCTTTCTTTTTATAACATTTTATTTATAACTAACATACAATCATATATATTTCCTCTATCAATATCTATCTATTCATCTATCTGTTTTTAATCATTCAAAACTAAGCAAGGTGATAACGTCACTAAGTCACAAGGAGCTACTGAGAGTTATAGAATAAGAAAAAAATCATTATTGATGAGAAAGGATGATAAAAGAACTGGTTTCAAGGGGACATAAGATGATGGTTGACATTAGACTCCGCAGCTGACAGGAAAGAAAGTAGCCAACAGGGATTTCCACAGGCTATAAGTGTAAAATAAGAAAACTTTGGCAGAGAACTTCCGGTTACATGTAGCATTTTTAACAGTAAAATGATGACTTAATTGCTAATCTAGCGCTGCACCTACACGCTTGTGCAAATTAAAGGAAAAAAAATTAATAATTCATTATTATTTATTTTTTTTTCGTAATTTCAATGAAAAGATGCCCCAGTGCATGTTAGTACTTCATATGTCCATTCTACGATATCGTTCCTTGCACACTAACCAAAGATTCTCGATTGGATTTAAATCAGAAAATTTAGTATTTTGATTTGCTCACTGGTACGGTTTGCCAGTGTGTTCATGTTGCGTTATAGTTTCCGTACGCCTCCTTGGAGTAACGTTCATCGGAGACGATGACCGTAGGACAAATAATCGACAGTCGAGACAATAGTTTCTGCGCATGATGAAAATCTATTTGCAATCACAGATGACGCAATAAATTTCAAGGCCAAACAAATTACATCATACACCGGAAAATAGATTCATATTACTCACACCACTGCAAATGACCTAATCTAAGGAAAAATAGAAATCGATTACACCCTGTCACTGCAGTGTGTCTAAACTGGTCGTATGATGAAAGAAAACTAAAGCGGTTGTTTGAAATAATTTGCGCAAGGGCGTTGATTCGTGAATTCGAAAGGTATTAAAGGAATGATTAGAACATGAAAATATTTGTAGAAATGCACAAAAAGCTGCATTACGGTGGGGCAGGGGAATGGTGTCTGAAGCCGAGATGTCAGGTCAGGATCGATAGAATTTTCAGATTCTTCTTTGAATTGTGCTGAATCTTTAAATACATAGCTGAAGACCCAAACAGATGGTGGCAGCAATATTCGATGCACAAACGAATGGTAGAATTATAAATATACGTAATAGAGATTCGGGCAATAATAATTATCTCGAACAACACTGTGAGAAAAAACTTCCTAGATTAAGATCGATCTACAACTTCTTTATTCATAACTAACATATATGTTATTCTATACGCATTTTTCTATTCAAATAGCTAACTCATTTGACTCATATCTATCTATCTATCTGATTCAGTTCATCTATCTATCTTATTCTGCTCATCTAATTCTATCTATCTAACTCGTACTGTTCATCTAATTCTATCTATCTATCTATCTATCTATCTATTTCTTACTGTTCATCTAATCTATTTCTTACTGTTCATCTATCTATCTATCTATCTATCTATCTAATTCATATTTCTTACTGTTTCTATCTATCTAATCTAATTCTATTCTATCTATCTATCTATCTCGTACTGTTCCTCTAATTCTATCTATCTATCTATCTCGTACTGTTCCTCTAATTCTATCTATCTATCTATCTCGTACTGTTCCTCTAATTCTATCTATCTATCTCGTACTGTTCCTCTAATTCTATCTATCTATCTATCTCGTACTGTTCCTCTAATTCTATCTATCTATCTATCTCGTACTGTTCCTCTAATTCTATCTATCTATCTAGTACTGTTCATCTAATTCTATCTATCTATCTCATTCTGTTCATTAAATTCTATCTATCCACACACACACACACACACACACATATATATATATATATATATATATATATATATATATATGTTAGATAAAAATCTTAGGAATTATAATTTAGCCTGGTACCAAGATTCTCTTTTCAAGGGTGGCATTTACCGTCCAAGAAAGTCAATGTTCCTAGTCTTTTAAATTGAGCTCGAAATTCTGTCCGTTGCCAGTGGGAGCGTTCTATTGTCCTCCATTTCTATTTATTAACATCACTTTTATCAGCACAGATGGGCGCCTGAGCAGTGAGAATCTACGAGATAAAATTTAACTGCAGATCAATCCTGCCATACTCGCATCATATACAAACTTGATATTAGTGAAATTGTCGCTATTTTTTAAATTTGCGCGTAGCCGTTGATTGTTTAGTTATCGGCTATTACAGTAAAGTTGATTCAGTTGGGCCCCCCGTCTGTGAAAAAAGAGCTACTTGACGCGTTTCATTTGTCCAGAAATTTGGAAGCAGCATGCTCTGCTTCTCAGCATTCTGGCCTTAGCTCAAACGAACATTCAGGGTATTTGGGTGTCAATCTGAGGGACAGTGAAATAGATTCGGAAAGGTTGGATTTCTAATGGTGATTACAAATGTTACGGCGTTGGTAAAACTCTGAGTTTGTTCTGATATGAAAAAGATTTTCTAAAAGAAATTTTTTTGATAAGGGGCCTCAGATATAAACAGGGATTCTTTCACATCAGGTAACGTACAAAGGGTGCATTTGAACTGGGTCAAGAACATGGCTGCCTGAGTTAAGCCCTATGTCAGGCAACAGAACTCTCCCTCTGCAAATAATAGAAGCGAAAGTCTATTTTTAGTTTCAGATATTTTCTGAGAAAACCGTCATCAAATTCCCCTTTATTTTGTTTGTTGATTTAATAAAATTTTGAAAGTTTACTGAGCATTGATATATAAAATGATTCCAATTATATATCGTCATATAATAGTGAATTTAAACGTTACATCCCAAACAGTTATACATACATGTAGATCATACGACAACATTCATTGACTAATCTCCTCAAAACTAGTTTGCTGATTGGTCAATTAACTAATCAAATGCCGGCATATGAGGAATAATATTTCCGCACAAAAACGTTAAGAGCCTGTCACATGATACATTGTATTACCAAAACGAATAAGCCCTCTCTCGTGTTTCTTTTCATTCATCTTTTTCCTTACTGCCCATTATGTAATCTTCAAAGAACTCCTGTCTAAACCGTTCAGACGTAAAGATCATTATCAACAACTCTTACCGACTTTTGTGTCGTTATAGAGTCCAGCTATTACGCCTGTCCCCTCAAATCCACGACTTTACTCTCACAACGCACACAGACACAGCTTTTTTATATCACATTGCACATATCTTCCTTTCATGACTCATCAAGTTCATGAACCACCCTCTTTCTTTTTCAAAACAACACACTTCTTAATTAACTGTATTCTGTTCTAACACCAGACTCTATTCAACGCAGAATCAGAACATTCTTATTCAAGAGAATTTCTTTTGAACATTCAATCTTAAATCAGAATATAGTGAAGGGAAACAACTTTTTCTCCCATAATTACTACACCATTGTATGATTCTTTTGTATGTTATTGTTTGAATATATATTTTCTTGTTTATGCTTTGTTTGGAGTCTCGTTTTTTTTCTTGAATCATTTAAATATAATAGATAAATGCTCTCAGAACACGCTGGCCATTTTGATAGTCCTCCAACGCATAAACCAAAGTAGCATTTACAATATCATATATATATATATATATATATATATATATATATATATATATATATATGAAATAACTGAAAAAAAAAGAACCTGATGTTTAATTCTCCATCGCCAAATTCAGTGAATTTAAATGCTCTAATAGACTGTGGAAACTTACTGAATACTCCTAAACGTTTGCTATATGAACCCATTGATTACTATTTTAACACTTAATTCTGGCCATTTTCTGTGTATCAATATTGAAAACAACGCTAAATTACGGCATGGGAAATAAAAAGCCGTCATATTTTTTTATTTTTTTCTTATATTTGAGGATATTTAAATATTATTGTGTATAAATGCACATACAAACACTGCCACATATAAGTGGCATACGTTATATAATAATAAATACATGATTTGTGTTTGAAAGCAATGACTTATTATTGACGGACACCCACCAATTCTCTGCCATTAGATGACTTATAACCTTTATACAAAATTTATTGGTATGCGAACAAACTGATGTATCAATTTAAAATAAATAAGATGTAGTGTATCGATTTTCTTTTTCAGGATTTTTTTGTATACGACTGGGGTGATGAAAAGTACTTTTGTCAATCGACTTTAAAACTAATTTATCTCAAAGACCAAATAACGTTTTCGAAAAAAATTAAAGAAACATTGCACTACTCCTTACGTGACTTTTAACCGATGTTCTTCGTGGAATAAAATTTACTTTTACATGGCTCTATTATGTTGATCAGGGCAAAATCATTCAGTATCTATAAATCACCCTCTCTTTTTCTCGCTCTCTCTAATATATATATATATATATATATATATATATATATATATATATATATATATGTGGATAAAAGATAACTGGAAAATACATTTGTTTACCGACGCATTTCGTCAATCCAGCGATTTATCAAGGCAAGTTTAAAAGCAAAATATTTTTTGGTCATTAAAATCAAAATAGTGGAAGGCTTCTTTTAAAGACTCATTCTGGATATTGGAATTTTTTTTTTTACTAAAATTTTTAATAAAAAACCAACAATATACGAAGTAAACCTAAGAACTTTCATTAATATTTTGATTTTGATATAATAAAAATATTTGGCTTACAAACGTGCTATAATAAGTCAGAATGACAATAATATATAAGCAATTAAAAATATATTTCCCAAATGTCTTTTTTATTCAAATTATCTTATCTTTAGAATTATTCAGAGAAATTTAACACACACACACACACACACACACATACATATATACATATATATATATATATAATGAAATAACTACTATTTAAAAACCAATTGTCTATTCAAATATGACTATAAACCGAAATAGCGTTTGAAAGAATATATATATATATATATGAATATATGTTTTTGTGTATATATATATATATATATGAATATGTGTTTTTGTGCTATATATGAATATGTG
>CAHIKZ030000740.1:755000-790000 GCA_903632075.3 Acanthosepion pharaonis
AAGATGATATCTTGGGTTTTACGGCCTCTAGGAGTAAAGATGAAAAAGTCTTATTACACTGACTTTCGCATTGTTATATAGTAGTGGAATTAAAAAAAATAAAATACTTCTTTATCTTGTTCTGTCATCTATTTCCACAAGTTTCTGATTCATGTTACTCACTGAATTTTCTTCTCATTCTCTTCTCATTTTTCTTCTCATTCTTCTCTTCATTCTCTCATTTTCTTCTCATTCTCTTCTCATTTTCTTCTCATTCTCTTCTCATTTCTTCTCATTCTCTTCCATTTTCTTCTCATTTTCTTCTCATTTTCTTCTCATTCTCTTCTCATTTTCTTCATTCTCTTCTCATTTTCTATTCATTCTTCTCATTTTCTTCTCATTCTCTTTCTCATTCTCATTCTCATTTTCTTCTCATTTTCTTCTCATTCTCTTCTATTTTCTTCTCATTTTTCTTCTCATTCTTCTTCTCATTTTCTTCTCATTTTCTTCTCATTTCTTCTTTTCTTCTCATTCTCTTCTCTCATTTTTCTTCTCATTTTCTTCTCATTCTCTTCTCATTTTCTTCTCATTCTCTCTCATTTTCTTCTCATTCTCTTCTCATTTTTTCTCATTCTCTTCTCATTTTCTTTCTCATTTTTTCTTCTCATTTTCTTCTCATTCTTCTCATTTTCTTCTCATTTCATTTCTCATTCTCTTCTCATTTTTTTCTCATTCTCTTCTCATTTTCTTCTCATTTTTCTCTCATTTCTCTTCTCATTTTCATTTTCTCATTTCTTCTCATTTTCTTCTCATTCTTTTCTTATTCTCTTCTCATTTTCTTCTCATTCTCTTCTCATTTTCTTCTCTATTCTCTTCATTTTCTTCTCATTTTCTTCTCATTTTCTTCTCATTCTCTTCTCATTTTCTTCTGTTTTTCTTCTCTATTCTCTTCTCATTTCTTCTCATTTTTCTTCATTCTCTTCTCATTTTCTTCTCATTCTCTTCTCATTTTTCTTCTCATTTTCTTCTTTATTTTCTCTTCTCATTTTCTTTCATTCTCTTCTCATTTTTTTCTTCATTCTCTTCTCTCATTTTCTTTTCATTCTCTTCTCATTTTCATTTTTTCTCATTTTCTTTCATTTTCTTCATTTTTCTTCTCATTTTCTTCTCTCATTTTCTTCTCATTTTCTTCTCATTTTCTTTCATTTTCTTCTCATTCTCTTCATTTTCTTTCTCATTCTCTTCTCATTTTCTTTCTCATTCTCTTCTCATTTCTTCTCATTTTCATTTTCTCTCATTTTCTTCTCATTTTCTTCTCATTCTCTTCTCATTTTCTTCTCATTTTCTTCTCATTCTCTTCTCATTTTCTTCTCATTCTCTTCTCATTCTCTTCTCATTCTCTTCTCATTCTCTTCTCATTCTCTTCTCATTCTCTTCTCATTCTCTTTTCATTTTCTTCTCAATTCTCTTGTTCCTCCGCAGTCTCTTTTCATCTTCTTCTTTTCCATTCTCTTTTTCTCCCTCGTTCTATTTTTATCGTCTTCTTCTGCATTCTTTTTTCTTCATCATTCTGTTCTTCATCATCTTCTTCTTCGTCGTTTTTTTCTTCATTATCCATTTCATCTTCTTTTTCTTCTTCATCCGAGACTTCTTCCTCTTATAATTCATGTGATTCCTTTTATCTTGTTTTTGATTCTCTTCTTCTTTCTTTTCTTCTTCAAATTCGTTTTTCCCTCCTCGTCCTTCTCCTCCCCCTCTTCTTCTTCTTCTTCTTCTTCTTCTTCTTCTTCAGAATGTATTAGTAGTTGAACTATAAGCCGTAGTGTTGGTGGCGATGAGCACTTCAGTCGCCTTGGAGTTGGGTATCTTTAGTAAAAGTTTTACATTTTTTTAGTTGTTATGGAGACAGAGTACATTTATAAAAAAAATATCTGAACTAAAACATTTCCAAGTCAGCGTCTGTCTTCGCCTGAGGGCGACAAATCCAAGAAAAAAATCATTTCTATTGTAAGCTTACAAAACGACACGTAACCAAATGCAGACTTACTTATTTTCTTTCTTTCTTTTTATAACATTTTATTTATAACTAACATACAATCATATATATTTCACTCTATCAATATCTATCTATCTGTTTTTAATCATTCAAAACTAAGCAAGGTGATAACGTCACTAAGTCACAAGGAGCTACTGAGAGTTATAGAATAAGAAAAAATTCATTATTGATGAGAAAGGATGATAAAAGAACTGGTTTCAAGGGGACATAAGATGATGGTTGACATTAGATTCCGCAGCTGACAGGAAAATAAGTAGCCAGCAGGGACTCCCACAGGCTATAAGTGTAAAAGAAGAAAACTTTGGCATAGAACTTCCGGGTACATGTAGCATTTTTAACAGTAAAATGATGAGACTTAATTGCTAATCTAGTGCTGCACCTACACGCTTGTGCAAATTAAAGGGAAAAAAAATTAATAATTCCATTATTATTTACTTTTTTTTTTCGTAATTTTCCAATGAAAGATGCCCCAGTGCACATGTTAGTACTTCATATGTCCATTCTACGAAGTCGTTCCTTGCACACTAACCAAAGATTCTCGATTGGATTTAAATCAGAAAATTTAGTATTTTGATTTGCTCACTGGTACGGTTTGCCAGTGTGTTCGTGTTGCGTTATAGTTTCCGTACGCCTCCTTGGAGTAACGTTCATCGGAGACGATGACCGTAGGACAAATGATCGACAGTCGAGACAATAGTTTCTGCGCATGATGAAAATCTGTTGCAATCACAGATGACGCAATAAATTTCAAGGCCAAACAAATTACATCATACACCCGGAAAATAAATTCATATTACTCCACACCACTGCAAATGACCTAATCTAAGGAAAAATAGAAATCGATTACACCCTGTCACTGCAGTGTGTCTAAAACTGGTCGTATGATGAAAGAAAGGAAACTAAAGCGGTTGTTTGAAATAAATTGCACAAGGGCGTTGATTCGTGAATTCGAGGTATTAATGAGGAATGATTAGAACATGAAAATATTTGTAGAAATGCACAAAGAAGCTGCATTACGGTGGGGCAGGGGATGGTGTCTGAAGCCGAGATGTCAGGTCAGGACCGATAGCATTTTCAGATTCTTCTTTGAATTGTGCTGAGAATCTTTAAATACATAGCCGAAGACCCAAACAGATGGTGGCAGCAATATTAGATGCACAAACGAATGGTAGAATTATAATATACGTAATAGAGATTCTGGCAATAATAATTATCTCGAACAACACTGTGAGAAAAATTTCCTAGATTAAGATCGATCTACAACTTCTTTATTCATAACTAACATATATGTTATTCTATACGCATTTTTCTATTCAAATAGCTAACTCATTTGACTCATATCTATCTATCTATCTATCTATCTATCTATCTGATTCAGTTCATCTATCTTATTCTGCTCATCTAATTCTATCTATCTATCTATCTAATTCGTATTGTTCATCTAATTCTATCTATCTATCTATCTAATCTGTACTGTTCATCTAATTCTATCTATCTATCTATCTATCTAATTTGTACTGTTCATCTAATTCTATCTATCTAACTCATTCTGTTCATCTAATTCTATCTATCTATCTATCTATCTATCTATCTATCTAATTTGTTCATCTATCTATCTATCTATCTCATTCTGTTCATTAAATTCTATCTATCCACACACACACACACACACACACACATATATATATATATATATATATATATATATATATATATAATGTTAGATAAAAATCTTAGGAATTATAATTTAGCCTGGTACAAGATTCTCTTATTTCAAAGGGTGGCATTTACCGTCCAAGAAAGTCAATGTTCTAGTTTTTTAGGTGAGCTCGAAATTCTGTCCGTTGTGCCAGTGGGAAGCGTTCTATTGTCCACTCCATTCTGTTTATTAACATCACTTTTATCTAGCACAAAGCTGAAGCGCCTAGTGAGAATCTACGAGATAAATTTAACTGCGAATCAATCCTGCCATACTCGCATCATATACAGGCTGCGATGAGTAAATTGTCGCCATTTTATATTTTTAAATTTGCGCATGCGCGTTGATTGTTTTTGATTTTATCGACTGTACAGTAAAGTTGATTCAGTTGGGCCCCGTCTGTGTGAAAAAGAGCACCATGACGCGTTTCATTTGTCCAGAAATTTGGAAACGGCATGCTCTGCTTCTCGGCATTCTGGCTAGAAGCTCCAAACGAACATTTCAGGGTATTTGGGTGTCAATCTGAGGACAGTGAAAAGGATTCGGAAAGAGTTGGAGGAGTCTAATGGTGATTACAAATGTACGGCGGCGTTGAAAACTCTGATTGTTCTGATATGAAAAAGAACTTCCGAATTTCATTTCTTGATAAGGGCCTCAGACACAACAGGGAGGCTCACATCAGGTTCCTTGAAGAGGTTGCGCGGAACTGGGTCAAGAACGTGGCTGCAGGTAAACCCTATGTCAGGCAACAGAACTCTTCACTCTGGCAAACAAGCAGAAGAACCCAGTCATAGTTATCAGACTATTTCTGAGATCAAATTCCCCTTTAAATCTGGCCACCTAACTCCGCATTTTTCTAAATACTGCTTGTTGATATATAAAATTATACAAAATTATATATCGTCATATATTAGCGATCATCATCGCCATCACAAACACATACATACACACAGATCATACGGCAAGCATTCATTGGCTAATCTCCTCAAAACTAGTTTGCTGATTGGTCAATTCCGACTTATCAAATCACCTGCACGCGAGGAATAATATTTCCGCGCACAAGCGTTGGAGCCTGTCACGTCAGACACAACCTTGTATATACCAAACGCGAATAAACCTCTCTCGTGTTTCTTTTCATTCATCTTTTCTTTTCATTCATCCTTACTGCCATTATGTAATCTTCAAGAACTCCCGTCTTAACCGTTCGGTTAGAACATTGTCAACAACTCTTACCGACTTTGTAGAGTCCAGCTATTTACGCCTGTCTACACAAATCCATGACTTCACTCACAACGCACACACAGACACAGCTTTTTGTATCACATTGCACATATCTTCCTTTCTGTGACTCATCCAAGTTCATGAACCACCTCTTTCTTAATTTCTCAAAACAACACGCTTCTTAATTAACTGTATTCTGTTCTAACACCAGACTCTATTCAACATAGAATCCAGAACATTCTTATTCAAGAGAAATTCTTTTGAACATTCAATCTTAATCAGAATACAGTTAAAGAGAAACAAGTTTTTCTCCCTTAATTACTACACATCATTGCATGATTCTTTTGTATGTTATTGTTTGAATATATATTTTCTTGTTGATGCACATTTGGAGTCTCGTTTTTTTTTCTTGAATGGTTAAATGTATAATAGATAAATGCTCTCAGAACACGCTATTACATTTGATAACCTCAACGCATAAACCAAAGTAGCATTTATAATATATATATATATATATATATATATATATATATATATATATATATATATATGAAATGCTTTGAAAAAAAAGAAGAACCTGATGTTTAATTCTCCATCGCCAAATTCAGTGAATTTAAAATGTCTAGCCAGACTGTGGAAACACTGAAACGAAATACTCCCAAACGTTTGCTATATATGAACCCATTGATTACTATTTTTAACTGGCAATTCTGTGTATTTCCTGTGTATCAATATTGAAAATATAACTAAATTACGGCATGGGGAAATAAAAGCCGTCATTATTTTTTTCTATTTTTTTCTTATATTTGAGGATATTTAAATGTGTGTGTATAAATGCACATACAAACACTGCCACATATAGGTAAGCATACATTATATAATAATAAATACATGATTTGTGTTTGAAAGCAATGACTTATTATTGACAGACACCCACATAATTCTCTGCCATTAGATGACTTATAACCTTATACAAAAATTAATTGGTATGCGAACAAGCGATGTATCCAATTTTAAAAATAAGTAAGATGTAGTGTATCGATTTTCTTTCAGGATTTTTGTATACGACTGGGGTGATGAAAAGTACTTTTGTCAATCGACTTCCCAAAACTAGTATCTCAAAGACCAAACAACGTTTTCCACAGAAAAGTTAAGAAACATTGAGGCACTATATGCCACGTGACTTTTAACTGCGATGTTCTTACGTGGAATAAAATTTACTTTTTATGGCTCTATTATGTTGATCAGGGCAAGAATCATTCAGTATCCTTCATAAATCCACCCTCTCTCTGTCTCTTTTTTTCTCTCTCTCTAGCTTATATATATATATATATATATATATATATATATATATATATATATGTGGATAAAAAAAAAGATAACTGAAAAATATTTGTTTTTTGTTTGTTTTTAAGTTTTGTCAATCCGATTATTTACGTGCCTTGGTAAAGTCAGGCAAGTTAAAAAGCGAAATTTTTTTAATATTCACATTAAAATCAAATATATTTAAAAACGGAGAGTTACTTTGTAAGACTCATTCTGGATATTGGAAATTTTTTTTTTTTTTACTAAGAATTTTTTAATAAGAAAAAACTTAACAATATCAAGAAGTAGGCTTACAAAGGAGCTTTCATTTAATATTTTGATTTTGATGTAAGTAAAAAATGTAACGTGCCTTGGTAAAGTCGGAATGACGAAACGCACCAGCAATGACTAAGAAATATATTTCCCAAATGTCTTCTTTTTATTCAAATTGTCTTATCTTTAGAATTATTCTGAGAAATTTAACACACACACACACACACACACACACACACACACACACACATACATATATATATATATATATCTATATGAAATAAGCACTATTTAAAAAACGGAGTGTCTATTCAAATATGACTATAAAACCAGAAATAGCGTTTGAAAGAATATATATATATATATATGAATATGTGTTTTGTGTATATATATATATATATATGAATATGTGTTTTTGTGTGTATATATATGAATATGTGTGTTTTTGTGTATATATATATATATATATATATGAATATGTGTTTTGTGTGTATATATATATATATATATATGAATATGTTTTTGTGTATATATATATATATATATAATATATGTTTTTTGTGTATATATATATATGAATATGTGTTTTTGTGTATATATATATATGAATATGTGTTTTGTGTGTATATATATATATATATGAATATGTGTTTTGTGTGTATATATATATATATATATATGAATATGTTTTTTGTGTATATATATATATATATATGAATATGTGTTTTGTGTGTATATATATATATATATATATATATATATATATATATGAATATATGTTTTGTGTGTATATAAATATATATATATATATGAATATATGTTTTTGTGTATATAAATATATATATATATATGAATATATGTTTTTGTGTGTATATAAATATATATATATATATGAATATATGTTTTTGTGTAGGGCGAAAATATATATATATATGAATATATGTTTTTGTGTGTATATAAATATATATATATATATGAATATATGTTTTTGTGTATATAAATATATATATATATATGAAATATATTTTGTGTATATAACTATATATATATATATATATATATATATGTTTTTTATGTGTGTGTATATATATATATATATATATATATATATATATATATATGAATATGTGTTTTTTGTGTGTGTATATGTATATATGTGTGTTTTGGATTGTCTTAGGTTTTTATATATATATATATATATATATATATATATATATATGAATATGTGTTTTTTTGTGTGTGTATATGTATATATGTGTTTTTGTGTGTGTATATGTATATATGTGTTTTTGTGTGTGTATATATATATATGAATGTATTTTTTGTGTGTGTATATGTATATATGTCTGTTTTTTTGTGTATATATATATATATATATATATATATATTTTTGTTTTGTTTGTGTATATGTATATATGTCTGTGTGTTTTTATGTGTATATATATATATATATGAATATATATTTTTTTGTGTGTGTATATGTATATATGTCTGTTTTTTTGTGTATATATATATATATATATATATATATATATATATGTTTTTTTGTGTGTGTATATGTATATATGTCTGTGTGTTTTATGTGTATATATATATATATATATATATGAATATATGTTTTGTTTTGTGTGTATATGTATATATGTGTGTTTTTTGTATATATATATATATATATATATATATATATATATATGAATATATGAAAAAAAAAAAATATTTTTGTGTGTGTATATTTATATATGTGTGTTTTTGTGTGTGTATATATATATATATATATATATATATATATATATATATATATATATGTGTGTGTTTTTGTATGTATATATATATATGTAAATGGACAACTTAGTCGATATGGTTTCTGAAGTCCGTCAGAGGACTAAATGCGTCGGCTAAGGTAAGGTTTTCCTTTTGTTTTTATTCATTTTTTTTAGATAATATATGAAATGTTAAACGCGCGTGCGTGCACTCACACACACACACACACACACACATATATATATATATATATATATATATATATATATATATATATACACTCATTTTATTCTTTTTTATGATCCAGGTCGTAGCACCATACATTAACTCCGCCTCTACATTGTCTCGAAGGAATCTCCGCTTGAGGTTGTCTGGTGGATCAAATTTCCAGATTACATTCATTTCATTAAATCCGGCCTCAGTTTTAGTTGTGCAAAATTTCACATCTTTTTTACTTATGCGAAGGCAAAATGCGATTTCTACGACACTGCTTGCGAGTAAAACAATAACTCCCTGTTGATCAACTGTTTTGGGCTAGAGGCCATGGAGCAAGATGAGTTGATCGCCCAGCAGCCAATTACATTGACCAGCTATGTTATGACACAGAATTCCTCCCTAATAATCTTCCGACCTTCATGCAGGTCCGTGATATTTGGTGTGTTAGACTCATGAATGGACGTGCTAAAATCAACCGAATAATAATTTATTCTTAGTGCATATATATATATATATATATATATATATATATATATATATATATATATATATATGTGTGTGTTGTAATTTCTCTCTCAGTGTACGGGTGTTTTACTTAAAACATAACGACACCATTATGCCATTATTGTTACATAGATGGTCATGGTTGATTGAATTATATATTCTTGAAAAGATGCAACAATCGAAGTTGAAATACGACTGTCTGTCATTTTATGACCGTCACACTGCATTAAAAGCCAAACGGTTTTGAACGAAGTTTTTTTTCTTCGTTCTTTTCCTTAATGCCATTAGATTCTTCTGTGGAATATTGGTTTATGCCGTCACCATGCTAAACGATTCTGATGTGTTTTTTTTCCTGAAAATTACTACGGAGTAAATTTGTTAGCCACAAGTCCAAACTCTTTCAAATTCAGAATTTTCCTTCGCCAAGTTTGGTTGCCAAGCAAAGATAGAAATGAAAACTTGAGAATCCAAAATTCCATGATTGTGGGTTCCGATTCGGCCCGGAATGATTTTAATTTGCTGAGGGAGTCATCCTGATTCAAAAATAAGATGATATCTTGGGTTACGGCCTCTAGGAGTAAAGATGAAAAAGTGTGACACACTGACTTTCGCATTTATTTATATAGTAGTAAATTAAAAAAAAATAAAATACTTCTTTATCTTTGTTCTGTCATCTATTTCCACACGTTCCTGATTCATGTTACTCACTGATTTATAATACTCTTTTTGTCTTCAGTGTGTAGTGTGCGTGATAAACAGTCCAAGCATTCTTTCATTGTTACGTTTTCCAGAAATCAGAACTGTCTCTCTCTGTTTATAAAAATGACTTTCTGCGTTCTTCCTCTTATGCTAAAAATTTGAACAAAGGCAACAAAACTTTCTAAATCGCAGAAGATATTTCTACAAAACAAGCACAGTAATGCTTCAACAAAGACTTGCTGTTGAACTACCTCCATACAGAGAACGGTGTGTGCAAATTATCTCTTACGTTGAGTCGTATTTCCTTTTTTGTTTGTCAAATTAAGCCTGATGTCCACGCTACCAATTTCATTTATCAGTGAGTGGCCATATGCAAACTGGTGACGACCTCGAGGCCGTCGTACAGGGTATGACATTAAACGACATCCTGCAGCAAGGCCGCTGATCGGGATGTTTTAAGGAGATGTTGATGTTCCCAAGTTCACCCTGACCCATAGGGGTAGCACTTGTTAGGGCCCTATTTGTGAGCAAATAGGGAACATCGAAACGAGGATCAAAATATGAAAATATAAAAGTATATTACAAAAAATTACTATCAATATATTTTCATAGTAAAAATATATTAGAATTTCATTCATTGAGTAGCCCTTTTGTAAACTTTTACAATTTGTTTACACAGTTTTTACTTATCGATACAGTAAAAAGAATAATTGCATATTTTGTTTGTGGTGATTCATTATTAGAATACTGGTTTAAATATATTTTCTATTCAACGTTTCTAATACAAAAGATATTAACTCTATTTGGATTTATTCATGAAAGAGTAAAATTTTGAAGTCAGTTTGTAAGCAAAAATCTATTTGGATTTATTCATGAAAGAGTAAAATTTTGAAGTCAGTTTGTAAGCAAAAATCTATTTGGATTTATTCATGAAAGAGTAAAATTTTGAAGTCAGTTTGTAAGCAAAAATCTATTTGGATTTATTCATGAAAGAGTAAAATTTTGAAGTCAGTTTGTAAGTAAAAAAAATCTATTTGGATTTATTCATGAAAGAGTAAAATTTTGAAGTCAGTTTGTGGCAAAAAATCTATTTGGATTTATTCATGAAAGAGTAAAATTTTGAAGTCAGTTTGTAAGCAAAAATCTATTTGGATTTATTCATGAAAGAGTAAAATTTTGAAGTCAGTTTGTAAGCAAAAATCTATTTGGATTTATTCATGAAAGAGTAAAATTTTGAAGTCAGTTTGTAAGCAAAAATCTATTTGGATTTATTCATGAAAGAGTAAAATTTTGAAGTCAGTTTGTAAGTAAAAACCAGCGGAAATTAGTTATCTCTGTACATATTTAAAACTAAATGCTCACAAATTGGTAAAAGCTACGAATCTAATGTTTGGCGTCAATGCTTACAACACCAAACCTCAGCTTTTGCACCAAATTCAATGTTGATTTTCTAAAAAACGAAAAATGAAAAATCAAATTGTCCTTTTGCTCCATTGAACGCAAAAGCCATTTTTTGCCGATCGAACATTTTTCTTAATATATTTATTCTATCAGAATTTAATATTCATTTTAGTTGCTTATAGCCAACAGCTTTGCAAGTGGTAATGATTCTGAACTAACTGAATACCTTTCGGCATCCTTTTAAAGCTACGAAGTGTATCACCCTCGCATGGCTGCATTAAATTTAAATATTAGGTAAAGCGGAAAAGATATGCACTTGTGATTTTATATAATGGCTTGAAAAAAATGATATATTCTTTACTGAGAGCTTTTTCCAATTCTCTCAAATTCCCATTTAGTTTTCAAGTGCAATATTAGGTTATAAATTATTAGGTTTTCAAGCTCATATTAGGTTATAAATTCAAGCCGAGGATAAGAAAAGTGATTATTGATGACGTGAAAACATAGGCCTGAATTTTATCATGAATGTGGCTCTTATAATATTGCTTTGGTTCCTTTAACAGCATATCAACTCCTTATAGATCATTTAAAGGGGAAATTTTATTTTCTTATGAGCTTTCCAAAAGCATGTATTGTTAATAATTTTTTTCTAAAATGTTTTTTTTTTAATTTTCTACTATGAAAATCAATTGCTGATTATCAACAATACATTTTTATTCTAGAAAATAAAAAAAACATTTTAGAAATAGTTTCTAAAATGTTTTTTATTTTCTATTATGAAAATGTTTGGTTAATAATTATTTCTAAAATATTTTTTTTTATTTTCTACTATGAAAATGTATTGTTGATAATTATTTCTAAAATGTTTTTTATTTTCTACTATGAAAATGTATTGTTGATAATTATTTCTAAAATGTTTTTATTTTCTATTATGAAAAACTATTGTTGATAATTATTTCTAAAACATTTTTTATTTTCTACTATGAAAATCTATTGTTGATAATTATTTCTAAAATGTTTTTTATTTTCTACTATGGAAATCTATTGTTGATAATTATTTCTGAAATGTTTTTATATTTTCATGTTCTAACACCAATTTGCTTGTTTACTATTTGCCTATAGCTGGCATCCTAACAATTGATTCCACCTTGTGTCAATGTGGACCACGTAACAACAGCAATTAGTGGTGGTTCTACGCTCTTCAAAACCTGATCAGATGCTTTGCTGTTCGATGTAGTTTATTACCATATCCAGGACGAGAATATATCATAGAGAAAACAAATAACAAATAAGAAGCAACGTTCGTTACTTGATGTGAGACAGCAGGCATGCAAGTAGGCACTTAATATAAGTATCCTTAAGCTAGTGTTTGACAAAGGCATTTGTTTTTATTTAAAGATCCTGACCCTCCTGGACTCTTAGCTTAGTTTCTGGCTCTGCGGTGTCGCCATCTTTGAGAGGATATACTACATAGTTCTATTGGACGGAACTGTCATTTCTTGACCTCAAGATTTGCTTGAAGCTTCGTGAATTAATTTTGTGAGGATATTTTCTCACAGATCCATTGACGTAGAATGGGAGTTGATCGCATTAAGGTTAAGTTTCGTGGATCTGCGGTTAGCGAAAGGCACTCGAAATGCATCTTTATGCAGAGGCACGAGCGGTTATTACATTTTATTTTTATTTTTTCTTTGCTGCCTTACAGAAAAGAAAAAGCCGATTGGGAACACTGAACGAGTTCGTTTTGTTTGCTTTCTGGTACGTGTTCGGAATCATGAGCCAACAAACGAACGGGATAGTTCTACACTAACATTTTGGCATAGAGACAAAATACATAAACACACTCGACTTGTTTGTAGACGCGCATGCGCAGAATACAAAATTTATTAAAATATCGACACATTTAAATAGAGAAGCTTTTATTTTATCAATTTATTTATAATTTCATCTCAAGCAAGGCAATGAACCTACTAAGGCCTTGGGGTGTGAAAGAATAAGAGAAAAACAAAAAAACATTATTATATATATATATATATATATATAGAGAGAGAGAGAGAGTGGAAGGGGAGAGGGAGAAAGAGAGCAATAAATGAACAGGAAATAAGATGACAAAAGATGACAATTGACAGTGCACTTAAATTGAAAACCTAAATTAGTTACGAAAAACTACTAATAAGAAAAAGAGAAGAGTAAAAGGACAATATTTAAGACGGCTTTTTGATTTTTGAATATCAAAGTTTGACTGGAAAGCAACATGCCGAAAGAGATTACCACAAACAAAAGTGAGAGAGAAGAAACTGTTAGCATAGAACTTGCGGTCAGATAGCCATTTCATCTGTAAAATGATGAGACCTATCTACCAATTCTCCACTTGAATTTATGTCTATTGATTATGCTTAAAAATATAGACACATTTAAATAGAGCAGCTTTCATTTTATCAATTTATTTATCATTTCATCTCAAGCAAGGTAATGAAGCCACTAAGACGCAGGGAGTGTCAAATAATAAAAGGAAAAGAAAAAACATTTTGAGAGAGAGAGAGAGAGAGAGAGCGAGCAATAAATGAACAGGAAATAAGACGACAAAAGTTAACTATTGACAGTGGTGCATTTAAATTGAAAATTAGTTAGGGAAAAATACTATTAAGAAAAAGAGAAAAGAAAAAAGAATAAAGAAGACTTTTTGATTTTTGAAGATCAAATTTGAATGGAAAGCCACGGAGCAAAAGAGAGTATCACAAGCAAATGTGAGAGAGAAGCTTGGTTTGGTTTGTTTTGTTTTACGGCACATCAACCAAAATTGGTTATTTAATGCCGACAATTTTTATTGGTGGTAATATATTTTTCCTTCAAAAATTTATAGCTGGTAATACTTTTGTTTATGAAAAAAATTATTGCTGACAATAATTTTTTACAAAATATTTCTGGTATTAAAACATATTTTTGCACTTTCATAGTGTTTTGACCCCAGTTCGGGTGTCAACTATTTGCCCATAGATGGGACCCTAACAGGTGCTACCACTCCGGGTTAGGGTTGACCTGGGAACACCAGCAATTAAGAGATGGTTCCACGCTCCTCAAAACCTCCTAATCAGAGGCGTTGCTGTTGGACGTACTTTATCGTCTTACCCAGGATGCGGACATAGTTTATCGTCATACCAAGGACGGTGAATGAGAAGAAGCTGTCAGCATAGAACTTACGGTCAGATCTAGCCATTTCATCTTCAAAATAATGATGCCTACCTACCAGTTATCCATCTGAATTTATGTCTATTGATTAAGCTTAAAATACCGTTAACACATTACGAGATGAGCAGAATGTGTTTAAACTGTCTTCTAATTGAACAGTGACCACTTGCCTACTCTGAAAATCAGCATATGGTTTCCTCGCGTTTTACTTAGTCTTGAACTATGGCTACTGGTGCTGTTTGCATAATTATCAGGCGTTTTTTTAAACAATATTTATTATGAAAAAAAGAAACATAACTCTTTAGTAATAACATTTTAAAATGATTATTCCGGAGCATGTCATTATAGGACACGCATTTATATAACCTGAAAATAAAATAATATTTTTATTAAAAAAAGTAAACAAAACAGCAATTTTATTAACAAATAACTCGCCTACAAAAACGCCTGATAAAAAAAAAACCAATACTAAATCAACCAGCAAATAGATCAGGTGACTTCATTAGTATTATGCATTTCATTAGGCAGTGTTTCCGCAAAGTAACGCAGTTAACTGCTAGTCACCTGCATCGGATTAAATGCGCCTTTCTGACTGTCCCCCACCTTTCTAGAAGTCTGGGATGCATTGCTTACTGCCAAAGTGTCTATGCACATATATCTACATGTGATGAATGAACAAACAATTGCCTGACTCCCGTTTTCCAGATATTTTCGCTAGATTTAACTCAATGTCTTGGGAAATTCACCCAACGCGAGGGCGGATTCTTCAATCAAACATCTTTAGACAATTATTCATGAAATCAAAAATTCTACCGAACTTCCCTCGCATAAGTAAACAGATAATTCTTTCGTCTTTTGCCTCGGGCATGAAGCCAATTTAATATTCTTTATAGGCAGAATATTAGCTAAACCTATTTAATATGAGATCCCGTTGATGGAAATTCGGGGACATTTTCCACGGGAAAAAAAAAAAAACTCACTCTCAGTCGTCTTTATTACGTTAGCTCGAGAAAGAGGCCAACTTTAGCATCTTTTACTTCATGTACAGATTTACTTTTCGTATTGAAGCAAAGAAAGTGTGAAAAGAAAACGTTTTTAGGTCGATAACATAAACTAGTAACACATTGTCAAATTGCTGGATCTTTGTATGAATTTGCTTTGTTATGAATATTTACGGTTCCTCGTCTCTCTCTCTCTCTCACACGCACATTCTATCTCTCTCTTTCTCTACGTATAAGATTGTGGCCACTAATAATGATTTATAGTAGGATTTCCAGTTCTCTCAGAATTGTCTCGCTGTATAGGTTGAATGAATCCAGTGAGAAGACACATCATTGCCTTACACCCCTTTCTATTTTTGTCTATCTGCTGAACTTATTTTCTATCTATTTAGGCTTTTGATTATTCTAACGTCTTTCCTGAATATGTCAAGGTTAATTCTTGCTATCTATCTATCTATCTATCTATCTATCTATCTATCTATCTATCTATCTGTGTCAGTTTGATCATATCTATCTATCCATCTCTCTATCTATCTATCTCAATCTACTTTTATTTATCTATATATCTTTTGTAGTCAGTTCATATGTATTTATCCAAGTTTGATCATATCTATCTCTATCTATCTATCTCTATCTATCTATCTCTATCTATCTATCTCATCTATCTATCTCTATCTATCTATCTCTATCTATCTATCTATCTCTATCTATCTCTATCTATCTATCTCTATCTATCTCTATCTATCTATCTCTATCTATCTATCTCTATCTATCTATCTCTATCTATCTATCTATCTCTATCTATCTATCTATCTCTATCTATCTATCTATCTATCTATCTATCTATCTCTATCTATCTATCTATCTATCTATCTATCTATATATATATATATATATATATATATGTATGTATATAAATAAAAAAAAAAGAACAGCAAGATATATAATCCTGTGTTCTTATAGATATTTTTATTTTTACAAAATAGTACTCAATGTAAATTTACAGAGCATTAATATTATAAATTAATTGATTTAAAATGTGTTTTTTTCGCTACACAGTTCTAACCATGTTTCAAAAATGGAAGCTAAAAGCCCCGAATTTAATTTTGTGATTAAATTAAGGACATTAGTTCCATTTCATCCTCAAGCGAATATATATATATATCTTTATAGGAAAATGTTACATTGCATAATATAGACATAATATGTCTAAAATTTATTACTGATGAAGTAATTGTGGCACAAAGCCGAAAATTGGGGAGACTAGTCAAGGTTGGTCATCACATGCTATCTTATACCCAGCTAATTGGATGCATGTTTCATTCATTCGTTACAATATACTCATTCACCGTAAAAAATTATCCGTCACCATTCGATCCTTTGTAAAGTATCTCCCACACACTGGAAAAAAAAATCGAAAAAAAAAAAAAAAAAAATCCCATGAGTTAAAAATCCTAATATGTACAATTGTGTATAAATATGTCTATTCATTTTTATACTGATCCTTTCCAGTTGTTTAATCTGTTTCTTGATGTTTAGATGTCTGCAGAGCTTCGTCTGGAGGATACCCTCTGACATAAGCCAGGTAAGTATAGATAAGTGTAAGAAAAAAACAAAAAAAACAAATATAATTATTTACCCGCTGCCTCACGCAGCAAAATGTGGCACAAGGCCGAGTTTAAAGTGAGGTATTCGAGCCTGTAGGCTCGGGCAAAAATACCCTATAGACCATGTAAAAACGGAGTCAGTTTCCCGAGACGAGACTCTGTCCTTCGGCAGAGCCTCGTCTTGGGGGATACCCTCTGACATCCACAAATATATATAACAAAATTCATATTACATCTCGCTTACGTCACAACACTCTTTGTCTACGTCACATCACTCTTTGTCTACGTCACAACTCACTAGGTCTATTGTTTCTACTTACCTATCGAGGCAAAATATCTATTGTCTTTAATAATATTTGCCTTTAAGAACATTAACTGCCTAACTACACAGATATGATGGACATTCTTTTTATTCCAACACTCTGCATCGATACACTCTTTATTATTATTATTATTATTATTATCATTATTAATTTATCTGTAGTTCTATTACAAATTAAATTGTGACGTTTATATTATCATTTTAAGTCAATACATTAAACATTACTATAATTTTATGTAACTGTTTTCCCTATCTTGTTATAAATTTATCTCAGTGTTCTTAGTCGGCACAGTATTCGATGTTTAGAACAAAAAGTGCGATACCGGAAATAAAAGAAAGAAATTTCCACGGACTTCGAAATGCATCACACATTTTATCAATCTGAACATTTTTTTAAATAGTGCGTCTCATATGCATAAAGATGCGCGGTACGCATGCTCAGAATACAGGCCATATATAAAATTGACGTGTGCATGTATAAAAGTAAATCTATGAAATAATTTTGTATGGATTCTTAAGGTCAATGTTGCTTTGAAAAAAGCCTCCTTTCATATTGAAGGCTTTTTTTATTTATTGTTTTGTATCTTCTATCTTGCCACAATCTTCTTTCGTTCTGTTGAAGCTTTGCAAACCAGACTTGCTTTGCAGTCAACCAATCGATATATACATGAGTTCATTCTCTGTTCCCATTGGACAATCGCAGATCAAGATTAACCAGACGCTGTGGGGCGCTGCATGTTGTCAGATCGGGAGTAGCACTATTAAAATAATCTAGACAATGTAATTTCTCACACGCTAACCCACCTGCGAGGAGGAGGAGGAGAAGAAGAAGAAGGGATAGATCGGGGTAAATAAAAAAAAGGATAAAGTGAAATGGAAATGAATACAAAGAGCTAAAAGATAAGTAGAGCACGAAGAAAAAAGTAAAATATGAGGGGTTATACAGTGACAGAAGAAGGAAGTGAGGGCCTACAAAGGGGTCAATATAGAGTAGAAGGAATGTAATAAAATGAGAATGAAAAACAAAGAAAGAGTAAAGAGAAGGAAAAGAAGAAATAGTAGAGAAAGAAGGAGGAATGGGTAAAGAAAGAAAGAAAAAAGAAAGAAAGAAAGAAGAAAGTGATAAAGAAAGGAAGAAATACTGAAGAAGAAGAAGAAAAAGAAAACGACTAGGAAGACGAAAAAAAAAGATGTAAAGACCTGAGAAGAAATGAGCGTCAGCTAAGTACTGTAAGCATTGGCAGAGTAAACCCAGATATAAAATCATACAAAGACAGAGAATTGTTACGTCATTTATCTGCGGGGCCGAGGAACGTCACCCCCAACGGCAAGGAGATACCGTCTCAAAAACAAAAACAAAAAACCTAGACTGCAGCGATTTAGCAACAGTTGCAATATCTAATTGTGCCAAATCATTTGGAATGTTACTAAAAAAAAAACATTGTGATTACTGAATCTAATCATTCAACTTAATGTTCCTTCAAGGAAAAGCAGGAAGACTCTTAGTTCTGATTATCTATCAGACATTTTTACAAGTCAGCGCAACTAATTGGTGTTGATGGGGAAAGGGTGTAAAAAACCGAAAAGAAAATCTTAGCCAAAGAAAACACATTACAAATTGGAAAAAAAGGACGGCAAAAAAATCTTAATCAACTAAAGCACGTCAATAAAAAAAAGGAATTAAAAACATAGAGCTGGAATACTGATGTATTCGAAATGAGATCGTAAAATAACTAAAGGGACAGAGTGAAATACATTTGTAGACATCTGTCTCTATTTCTAAGATGGGGTGTCGTAACTATTTACACTGTTTATATCAATCGGATTTTGTCCTCATCCTTGCTGCCATATTCACGACGTTCACAGCAGAGAGTGCAAAAATATGGAGAGTTTGGTTCTTTCTTTTTATGTGCCATGTACTTTCAGGACGTAGGCGATCATGGCTCTCCAGCTCCTTCTAATTCTTGCAGCTCTCAACAAGTTCCTTCCCTCTGCTTCCTCCCCCAGATCACGTTCTGTCATCCACTTGCTTAAGCCCACCAGATATGTCACGTGTTGTTTTCCCTTGTCCTTCTTTCTCTCTGTTCGACCCGTGAGTATCAGATTCTCCAGGCCCTCCTTCCTCATTATGTGTCCCAGAAACTTCATCTGCCTCTTCCTGATGCTAAGTATAAGCCTCCTCCTTGTCTGCAATTTCTCGTAGCTCACACGCTCGGTCCATGATATCCTTAGCATGCTTCTGTAGAACCACATCTCTGTCGGCCCGATATTAAACAGAATTAACTGATACTGAGATATCTAAAAATAAGGCATGGCCCGTGGAATTAGATCAGTCTCTCCTCGTGGACTAGATATAGGGATCGGTTTGAAATTCCAACGTATATCGCCTAAAGAAGGCAGAGGCTTACAACGGCCGAAACGTCGGGAATATGACAATAAAGATGATGACAACAGTCCGAACAATGTAAATAGTGTAAATAACTTATCTCAGAAATATAGAAAGAACCTGAAAAGAAGAAGGTGGGAGTGTACAACGGCCGAAACATCGTGAATATGGCAAGGAAGATGATGGCAACAGTCCGAAAAATGTAAATAGTGTAAATAGTTACAATGTCTCATTTCAGAATAATAGAAAGAACCTGAAAAGAAGATCGGAGCGTACAATGGCCGAAACATCGTGAATATGGCAATAAAAATGAGGATATCAGACCGAATGATGTAAGTAGTGGAGATACATTTTTCAGATATTGTCAAAAGAATACAGCCATCTTTGGTGCGCGTCACGTGGCTATACGTTGAACATTAAATGCGGATTGGAGATGCCAAATCGATTCTGGTTTTCTTCGTCTGGGGCAGCATTAAAGACGGATGTATACGATGCAACATATCATTTGTCGGCAGTCACGGGGGTGTCAGACATAATCGAGGGTGTCATTCGTCGATGCACAAGTAAGGCGGTAAAATCAGGCACCGTCCGTAACTTCACCTATCTCTCGTAAGTTGATCGCTTCCCGGAATTTATGCCCAAAGACGTGTGAGGTTGTTGATTGGAAAAGTTCAACGAGTTTTGTCCGGCAAGAGACATCACTGAAGTTCGTTATATGCACTAATTATATTCCGACTATTGTCCTTATCTTTGTTGTTGTTATCACTACCTTTGGGTGGTTGTGACTTCCGGCTTTCCTCAGGTGTATATCGACCAGGGTGACTTACATGGAATTCCGAACTGAACCTTCTGTGAAGTTGTTCGTGTTAGTACTCAATGCTTATGTTCCCCTTTCTTCCATAGCCCCCTTCTATATATCGCCTCAGAACGCTTTATTTAATCTACGGGGGAAAACTGTTCTCATTCTACGGTTCATGTTCTATATATCACCGCAGAACCCTTTATTTAATCTCCGGGGTAATTTGTTCTCATTCTACGGTTCATGTTCTATATATCGCCTCAGAACCCTTTATTTAATCTACGGGGTAAATTGTTCTCATTCTCCATGTTCGGTTCATGTACGGGGTAAATTATATATCCATCGCCTCAGAACCCTTTATTTATTTAATCTACGGGGGTAAATTGTTCTCATTCTACGGTTCTATATATCAGAACCCTTTTTTTATACGGGGGTAAATCGCCTCAGAACCCAGAACCCTTTATTTAATCTACGGGGGAAAACTCTTCTCATTCTACGGTTCAGGTCTACGGATATCGTATACTTCTGTCCCAAAATTCGAAAAGCAATATTTTTATCCACTAGGCTAATTCCCAGTAGATATCGAGTGAAATCAAACACATCAGGATTAAGACATAAAATGCTAAGTGGACTTTAATACGAATACTATCTAATAATCTCCATTTTTCTTTGCTTAAAATATAAAGCATGCGAAAGAACGATTTAACCAATGCTTTAATTAGGGTTCCCACCTGCACTGCAGCCTTAGTATAAGCAACATGTCTACGAGGTTAAGTTAGATCTTCAGGTTGTTTTTGAATTCGGAGTTTTCCTTCAATGTTACTGGCTGTCACCTCAAGGCAAGAGAGGTCAGTGAACACTGATATTTCCGAAGCGTTTTTCTACGAAAGAAAAGTAAATGTAACAAGCTCGGGTGGAATTCGATGTTGCCTTGCCGTTTTTTTCTTTCTTCCCAAGTCGCTAACAAAAATCACTATTAAAATAAAACTAGACTAAAATGTGAAGCTATATTTTCTCCGGGTAAACTGATCTCAGCAGTAATTACAAGCGTTCAACAATTGTAAGTCTGAAAATTACTCTTGAATCAGTCTTAGCAGAAGCCCAACGTAAATATTTGTTTATATCGGACTTGAGGACCTAAATATTAAGTGAATATTACTGTAGCTGTGCCAGGTTTGTTGACTTGGGCTATTTTCCTGGGTTACTTTTGTTGTTTTTTTGCATATATTGTGTAATTGGTTGTAGGAGAGATATTATCTTCGGATGAAGTTTTTTTTTATTATTCTAATAGAAGATAGTGTATTGTTATCAACCAATGGTTTACCTGGTGGCTTGGAAAAATAATTCTAGGAGGGGGAACGAAAAAAAATAAGGTCACTACGGCATCCCGTGGTTAAAGAGAAAGTTTATACCCTTTTTAGTTACTTCTTTATACAGCGCCACCCCATCGGTGTTAAGAGAAGTTCCCTGGTAGATGTGTACAAACTTATTCAGAAATAAGTAAACTGTCAGCTGTAAATAACCGCTTTCTCAGATCAAAAAATGACTTCGACCTAATGAAGCCTGTAGATTTTAGCAGTAAACACCATTTTTGGAACATCGTTCTCTGGCGCCACAAAATCATCCACAAAAAAAACTGTACTTAATAGCGGAAACCACATCATTTGAAGACTTTCAATAACTGTAATAACTAAAATGGATAGCACATGTAACTCTAAGTGAAAATTATGACAATCAAGATGCTGACTTTTCACATTAATTCAAGCTAAATGTTTAGAATGTCGCAGCCGTCAATAGTAGAAAGAGCGATAACAGCTAGTGGGCTTTGGAAACATATTTGCCTGAAAATCTGTTTTATTAGATTTTATAAATTTACTCTGAAAATAGCACCGTCTATCCGGTCTGTGAATACCGAATATTTCCTTATAAGGAAACGGCTGACATTGCCATTAACGCTAGAGATTAGGGGAACAGATATACCACTTACTTACTATCTCACCTTCCCTCGATCATTTCTGTAATACTTGAGGATTTCGAGGTTGATAATTATGTTTGCCTTTCTCCACAGAAAAATTATAAAATTCTTTGATATAATCCCTTTATATAATCCCTTTATATAATCCGAGTCAAACGTCTGGAAACAGCGACACGAGTTATGTTGGATATTGCAAATTTAGAGATGGAAGACTAAAGGCTTTGCAGGAAAATGGATGTTATTTTATTGGGTTCAGCTCAAAACACACCCAAATTGTTCAAAATTATCCACAGCATCTCATAGTTTTTAGACTTGTTACCCCGACGCAACCAAATGTGACACAAGGTCGTATTTAATGTAGGCTTATCGACAGTACCATGGTAAAAATTCTCGAAGCCTCCTCTCCGCTTCCCCATTTTGGGACCACCTCAAGCACGGGCGGAGATGTAAAGCGTGGGAGGTGAACCTTCTACCGGTATTGAGTAAATATTAGGTTGGTGCAAAAATAATGACGTAATAATGTCGTTTTTGACGTACTTTTCTACATCAAAAAACGACATTCTTACGTCATTATTTTTGCACCAACCTAATACTACTGGCAGAGGAACGAACTTCTCTGTCGATCTGTCATACAAGACATTGCCCGTACCACTGACAATGATCTTCATTTTTATAGTGATTTTACAAGCGTATTTTAGATGTGGCACAAGGTCGAAAGTAAGGAGCACCCAGTGAGAATCGAACTCACTAATCAGTGGTAACTATTTTAGCGAGACTAGCTTACTAACCACTACACTGCCTCGAGGTGCGCAGTTATTTTCCAAGCGTAGCTTAGATGTGGAAAAAGGTCGAAAGTATGGGGCACCCAGTGAGGATCGAACTCACTACATAGTCGTAAGTGATCTTGCGAGAAAAGCTTACTAACCATTACACCACCTTGAGGTGTCCTGGTCTTCATTTTTATATGCTGTGTTTTCTCAGGACGTTAGGCGGTCATGGCTCTCAACAACTTCCTGTCCTTTGTAGCTCTTAAAAAAACCCTTTTTCCTTCTGTTATTTCTCCTAAACCTCTTCTGCTATCAAGCTCATTATTATTATTATTATTATTATTATTCAAGCCCACTGTGTTTTGATTGTTTTCCTCTGTCCCCATTGTCCTCGATCTGCCCCGTGTGTATCAGACTTTCCAAGCCCTCTTCCTCGATATGAGCCACAGAAACCTCATATCACTTCCTGATGTTACGTATTATTTTCTCTTTTAGATTCCATTTTCTCCAAAACTTCGTCGTTGCTCACATGTTCGGTCCACGGTATCCTCAGCATCCTTCTGTAGAACCACATTTCTGTTACCTTAAGTCACCTCTTTATCTGAGGAAATTCTCCAACATTCACTCCGATACAGTCGATCAGATATCAGTATTCTTTTCTTTTTTTCCAAAGAAGTTTTTTTTAAATCTCTTAATACTCTGCTTAGCTTTTGCAAAGCATCTTTGGCTACCCCAACACGTGTTCGGATTTCAGTGTTGCATTTCACGTCCCCTATTAGAATACTTCCTAGGAATTAAAATATTTGTGTTTGGTTCATTTTGGTATCTCCGATTTGTAATTTGCATATCTTCATTAAACCATAATAATTGGCTAATATATATTTAAGACGCCATCTTTTTTACGTCAATGGTAAACTAGTTTGTAAGCATGATATACGGCATATTGTCTAGCACTCATTGCCATACAAGAAGACAAATACCACATTGCAGTTTAGTACTCTTTGAGAACCGTTACAGTTCAAGTACCATTATCCACAACATTCCATGCAGCATTTCAAAAAATTAATTTTTGTAGGCTTATGTAGTCAACTAATTCACCAGCCTCTGCATCACCCCGGGGCAAGGGAAAGTTGAGGCGTAATTATAAGTAAATGGCTTCAACCTTAAAAATCACTAGTTTGAGGATAATCTTGAGGATAAATCAATAAATCAGATTTATTTTAACCTCTGATATATGAGAGACGTTAAAATATTGACTTTATATGTGATCGACTTTTGCACGAATATACACGCTAATCAATGTATTTGCGTTCAACTGACAAAAAATATTATTTTCATAACTTTTGTCATTTTGAACACTTTCATCTTCATCCTTTACATATATGAGCTCATTAATATGCTTCTAGTGTTGTTTGAATGTGAGAATTGCTCAAATAATTACAAGATTTTAGTTATTTTAAGCAACGTAATTTATTTCGTTTTGCTCGTTCTTCGACAGATTTCGTATTGATCAAGGTACTCATAACGTGAATGCGTCTGTCTTCGACGTTTGTGCCATGTCTGTTGACGTGTTTCTCAGAAATGAAGCAATCTCTCTCTCTCTCTCTCTCTCTTTTATACCGACACACACACGCTGCACTCTTCACCGACGAAGCAAGTCATCAACTGCCGAAAAGTTCGCGCTCATTTTTAAGCAATAGCATTTCCTCTTTTTGGAAAGATGAAAAGAATTACTTTGCGGCAAAGAATAATTTCCACAAACGAGAAAGGCATTTTATGCTTCTCAAAAGAACCGTACTACACGCGCAGTCTTTGGTGTGATTTTTTTTTTTTTTGCGATATATATATTTTTTCTAAAGATCTTTTCTTTTAAGAAAGAAAAAAAAAAAAAAAAAAAAAAACGTTTACACTTACATCATTAAAGAGAGAAGTCGGTTTTGCATGAATCTTGTCAAGAGAAGTCGACTCGATTTATCAACCCACCTATTCGACTGATACAAAAACATATTTCAAATTTAAGAAAAAAAATATGCTTCTGTACACGAGCAGTCAAAATTGCATCACGTATAAATGGAAAAACATATTTTGAAATAGTTTTACTTTTGTGAGAATATGAGTGAATTAACTGAGAGAATAACTTTTGTAAAATTTTCTCTATTATGGACGTTTTATATTGTGGGAGACTTCTTCATTCGAGTTATATAACCAATGTGGCATATGAGTCTGCGTTTTCGTATCTATTTTTCTAGATATTCTGTATTTTAAATGAAATGGAGAAAGTCCGACAAATATTTTAAGACATTTTATTACATTACATTCTTTTTATAGATACAAATAGTTAAGTAAATGTTTATAATAAACAGCATTAAACAATATTTACCGGCTTGAATGTCCGAGAATTTTTCACAGAAAATATTCGTCCTCCGACAGGAATCGAACCTCTATCCTATACGGAACCGTCACATAGTCCGACATGCCTCTAACCGACTTAGCCACAGAGGAGCGTTCGGTTAGCAAGGTCGAATTTACTGCCTTTTAAACTTCAATCTTCCAAGTTAGTAAATGAACGCTCCTCTGTGGCCAAGTCGGTTAGAGGCACGTCAGGCTATATGACGGTTCCGTATAGGATACAGGGTCGATTACTGTCGGAGGACGAATATTTTCTATGAAAAATTCTCGGACATTCAGGCCGGTAAATGTTGTTTAATACTGTTTATTATAAACAGAGCATTTACTTAAATATTTGTATCTATAAAAAGAATGTATAAACATGAAAATGTCTTCAAATAAGTGTCAATAGACAGATATTAAGATAAACATTGCTAACAGAATATGGCTATTTTCTGTAATAATGCATTTTTATTGATTTCCCTGTAGAAATGGATAGAACATTTGTACGAAAGTAATTTTTTATTTTCAATAACGATGCTATTATAATATTATATATTTTATTAAATATAATTAGGCTATTATATGTATAATATAAATGAATTATATGTATAATATAAATGTATTTTTTAGGATTTAATTGCAAAAATGCATTGCAAACCAGGAAGAAATAGATTGTCAGCAGTATAGTTTAATAAAATAGGATGATAAAATGTATAATTAAGAAAAAAACTTTTAATGGGTTTATTATAGAAATGTTTTGGAAATTTGGAAGAAAGTGATTCTCAAGAATTCAGGCAGGCGGCACTAACAGAATAAGGGTTTTCCTTAGAAAGAACTATTCATTAAACAGAGTAAAGAATCTTTTACATTTGAAATAGTGCGAAATCGACTTCACGTGATACAGAAAAATAGACTGCACTATGTTGACATGCAAAGGGTTAAACTTATTCAATTGGTTTCTGTTCATTGGTGACAAGCGAGCGGTATCCTTAGTTTGCCAGGCGGCAAAACGACGTTCCAATTACTACACTTGAATCAATTTCCTTTTCGCGTCATCAGACCGCCTCAATTTCTTGTTCGCGAGGCGCATGTGCGCGTTTGATATCAGTGTCTCAATTAGCCGAGAATTGACAAATCGGGGATGGCGTTAAACGAAACACGTGGCCTGCTTGAACGACACTACATCCTCTTCAGAAACAATCGCTTAAATCTTTTCACCCCGTGACAGCCTGTAACTCAACCTGATCTCCTCACAATGCCTCACTGGTAGAAAATTAATATTAATTACTTTCTGTTTTTTTTTTGTTTTCTCTCTCTCTCTCTCTCTCTCTCTCTCCCATATTTTCGTTTGATTTTATACTAAATTCCTTGATTTCATCTTTGTTTTTTTTGGATTTTTTGTATTTGTATGGAAATTCTTCTGACTACAATTCGATTTTCATCAGTCCTGCCTCAGTAGGCGCATCGGTAGCAATTGGTATTGAAATGCATATAAAACTCGTTTTCAAATGAATTATTTGAGAGAGGCACTTTACCAAAGCCAAAAAGGAAACGAACAGCATCATTTTGCAGATAAAATGTAATTATTACAAAGACTTGCTCAGCCAAGTATATGCCTAGAAAGAAGTCAAAATATTCTAATATCGAACAAAAGAAATGTAAATGTCACTCAATTAAATATCCTATCATATTATTGGGAGGCAACAGCACCTGCAAGAGAGAAAGATGAAGAAAACAAACAAGAGATGTCATAAAAGGCAGCGATTTATTATCGGAGAAATGGTTCTACAAGAAAACAGAGGTGATAAATCTATTCCCATTCCCTACCATTCCAAATGGAATAATTTATAAAAGGTTTCACAGACGATTTAATCATTTCTTACCCTTCGATTTTTTGTTTTAGAATTCATGTTCTCATAGTACCAGACAACAGACAGTCCACGGATGACTCGACTATGTGCATCTGAGTTAATTGCAATCATTGATTTTCCATGACCTGTTGCAAACATTCGCTTATCTAAGAGAGAGTTATAAAAACTTTGATACTATAGTCGTTCATTTCCAACTAGTCTAACATCTTATTTTTGTTGTTTTTAGCGAGACTTCCAGATCGATTTTCTTCAAACATTAAATCATCTTTGAAGGTCGAAATTTTAAAACACATGCTTAACTTTTATTTCCGACCCACGCTGTTTTTTTTTTTTTTTTTTTTTTTTTTTACTGACGTGGCATAATGACCTGCACGTTCCGAAAAAAAAAAAGAAAAAAAATAGATAAAAGTCTGAAATCAAAATGGCAATGAGACAATCCACCGACACATATGTATGCATATATGCATCTATTGTGCACAGGACTAAAAATAACGTTTAGAGTAATGTGAAAAAATATCCTTTCGGACATTGCATACGAAACCACACGCACGCACACAAATACACAGGCACACATGCGTCCTGACGATTGCATTTAAGTATGAAACAGACTGTCGGCGCTGGGTGTTGACTTCAATGTCCACATTATCTATCTATCTATTTCAGATTATCTATCTATCTATCTATCTATCTATCTATCTATCTATCTATCTATCTATCTATCTATCTATCTATCTATCTATCTATATATAGCGTTAATTTTATTTATTTCCCATTTTCCTTCATTTTTTATTTTTATTTCTTTTTCGTCTTTGTTCATTTTTCTTTGCCTTTCCTTTTTAGTTCATTTCTTTATTTCTCTTTTTCTTTTTTCATTTCCCTCGCAGACTTCTTCATTTAGCCTTGAGATTCTTCAGTTATCCTCTATGCCATTATGTCATTCTATTTTTATTCCTTCTCTTATTTTATTTCTTACATTTTCCTTCACATTACATTAGCCTTGACACTTATTCCGTTCTCTAGTTTTTCATCTGAATTATACCCTCCCCTTCTTTATTCTTCCGATGACCATTCACTAATGCATTTATCCAGTACGTTTTATTCTAACCTCCAACTCATTTCTTTACCATTATTTAGAATTCCTTCTTTCACTTTTCCCCGATACTCCTTCGAAATATTTCTTTTTTTTCAAAGTATTTGTCCTATTTTCTATTTGGTTTCTGTCTTTATAGATTTCTTTTGTGTTTGATACCTGTGAAATGCTTTAGAGAAACGCAATTTGCAAGGGCTTTTCAGGAAATCCGTCCTTGGCGGGAAATCGTTCTTTCCTTTGGCAGTCCTCTTTTCCCATTTCATGTTCAATGCCGATTAAAGTAATTCCGATTATGGACACGTTGGCTTTATAAAACTCGGAACGACAAAAAGACGAAGACGAATTTGCTGACGTATAAATCTCGAATGCCAGTACTTATCTGACAAAGCGTAATAACCTTGTAAAGTACGCTTTTCTGTATTTTAGTAGACAATTAACTCTGCACAAGAAAAAAAAATCTACAACTAATTCGCGCTAAAAGATAGACTTATTAGAGCGATATACCCGGGAAGCAGTATTAAGCGTAAATATTTCGTGTAAGGAAAGAACAAAAAACACGGCTTTAAGATATATCTTTATATACGTGGCTGAGTATTTAGTGTCCGGACCCTGTGACTAGCGTTCGAATAAAACCATGTTTGATTTGTCCAAGGGGTAATTTCTCGATATTATTAGCCTAAAGAGACGATTCTAATATGTAGTCAGTCAGTCAGTTAAGTGCCATACTTGATACACGCTTGGGCGGTCATGTCTTTTTCATTCATGACGGACTAGGCAGAAGTTGTTCCCGCAGTAGGTTGCCGTTTCTTTCTGCGATAGACTGTTATTTTAGAGAAGAAACGGATTAATATCTTTCCCGATGGTTTTTGCGCATAAGTGAATGCAACGAAGCCAGCTGGAATTAGAACTCGGTTCTCCGAGTACAAATTCCAAACCGATATCCCAAAAATGCCTGAAAACCATACCACTCCCTTTTGAGTGGTATTGTGTTGACTAAACCTTTCGGCGGCCGTCGGTACATGAAGTCCCAAATCGTTATAATTGAGGGTTCGAGAAAACTGGCGCACTTCAACCTCAGGTCAAACCAGATTATGTGCTCTCTCCCAGGAACTGTAATTAATTATTAATCAGCGTAGTTACTGTACAAACCGTAGGCTGATCTCTTGGGGTGTTGTATAAATCCTTGTAACATGTATTAGCCAGCGACTCGAGCAGAGATTTATATTTGGAAGCGAGCAGCCAGTGATTATATTTTAGATAAACTTAAAATTCCAATGATTACTTAGACAATGGGACTCCTCCATTGAGCGCTTGATATTATAAACGCACCGTTTTGGTTGATGACCTCTTCAGCCCTCGTCAGGTGTAATTATATAATAATAACAAAGGAAAGCTGTCTTTCTTCAAGAACATCGTGCAAGGAAAGAACAGATTCAGTAAGTAGTTGGAATATTAAGGAACTTTCTCAAAGATAGAGACAAAATAAAAATTATCCTATAATTCAGGAGTTCCTTTGAAATTTGCATAATATCTTACGTATATTTGGCGGGTATTTTCAAGATCATGTATAGGGTTCTAGTCGCTGTTCATTTACTCTTCATATAACAGGTGACCAGTTTTAGTAAGTTACTTAGTACCAGCAATATGGAAGAATCTGTAACTTGATTTATTCCAAATCGAATAGAATCATCTCAGACAATATTTAAAGTTGGTTCGATTGCTGTTCGCCGTTAGGTCAATATATAACACCCATCATTTTCATATATATTTGATATTTTTTTTAATCATTTCATCTCAAGCAAGGTAACAAAGCCACTAAGACACAATGGGTTGTTGGAGGCGAGAGAATATGAGAAAAAGAAATCATTATTAACGAGAGAGAACAATAAAAGAATAGGAATTAATGAAGATAGAAGATAACGATTGACATTGCATATAACTTTTTTAACATTAAAATTGATTGAAAATCAATAAACTAGAAGAGAGTTCCACAAGAGAGAAGAGAAAAGGAAGAAACTCTCAGCATAGAAGTTACGGTTATATCTAGTCATTTCATCGGTAACAAGATGAGACCTTTCCGCCAATCTAGTACTGCGCTTAGATTCATAAATCTACGTACCAAAGAATAAAGCTATTTGAACAATTACCATGAAAATATTTATAGAAAAATCATAGGAAGGCAGTGGGAAAGAGACTGAAGCAGAGATGCCATGTTAGGTCCAATAATATTTCATATTCTTAGTATTTTACCAACAATTTCTAAATACATAGGAAAAGCACCAGAGAAGATGTGGCGGCAATATTCCATGCAAGGTAGACTTATGAAGGTTTAAAATATTCTTACGACAAACATTATCTAGCACAATACAGTGAACCGTGTTTCCTTGCAGAAAGCCAATAAATGTATTCAGTATAATATTTCGACTTCATATCAACAGACAACATTAGCCCGACAAAGCGCAACGAGTTCCTCGTCTAGAGGTTAGCATCAGCCATGATGATAGGAGGTAAAAAGGGTTCTCTCACGGGATTAAAAGATAGCAGTTTTGTTTTGTTTTTTTTCTTGTCTAATTCAACAACAGATTATTGTTCATTTTTGAGACCAAACTTACGGTTAATAGAAGTGTAAATAGTAGTGTGATCAGCATGAGAACTGAAGACACCTGGAAAATTGTGATTGAATGAGCACATGAGTTAAACATCCTCCAATAAAAAGCCGTTGCTTAAAACCATCTCATATTAGGTAACATGACTTTAAACGAATACGTGTGACCAACTACGCATCAAGTCCCGTGAAATTACTGAACACATATCCTAAGTCGAGCAGGACACCGTCGCAAAGAGGAATAGTATTTTGTGCAGATCATTCACGTTAGGCTCTTTCCAAACTTTTTCTGTGGCCAGACGATTTGAACTAGAAGACTTGTACCATACGATACCAAATATGAATATTTGTCTCACATCCGATTTTAATTCTTTTCACATCATTATGCGTCTCAATTTCCGATTTGAATGAAAGTCATAAATTACCAAATAAAGCGAGATGTGTTTTTTTTTTCATTATTTCTGCCTACAAGAATATCACGAAACATTACACTTTGTATTAGCTTGGTACGACCACCGCCATGTTTTCTATATTGATACCATATGAAATTCGTATATTAAAACAGTAAACACAGTGCTTTGCATGGGCCTCATAGTGCTACGAACAAAATAACCGCTGGTTTTAAGCGGTTATTTAGAACAAAACCGGAACTAGTAAAATACACAGTGATGTTTTTTTTTGTTCTTCCGGGGAAGAGGTTTTGTTTTTAAAAATAGCATCACGTTTTTGACGTCATGTTTTACAGTTAAAATCCCATTTACAACCTCTGTCTGGACAGTCAGAACTGTGGCAAAATCATCAGAATCCAACTGATTTCCAATAGATTGTCGTTTAAAATTGAATTTATCGGCAGCAATATTTTATACAGTTAATCAACGTAGCAAGGTGGGCGACCGCTTGGGTGTACCAAATGCTGTAAAGTTGGCTGTGTGGCTGGTGTAATAGATAACGGCTCTGAATTGTAAACCAGAGAACGGGGTTCCAATTCCCACTAGGTTCATTATATTCACTTACCCGCAAATACTCTTGGCAATGGTATGTATCCACCTCTCCCCCGGCTATGAGTTAATTAGTATGTGTTTTATCAGTAAATTATTATTATCTCCCAAATAATTATTACATTATAAAATTTCTGGCTTTAAATAACCTGCAAAAATGTGATAAGCTGGAAAATCAAATCAGTCAATCAATGATTAAATTCTGAGCAATGACTGACCAACTATTCGTGATGCGGTTGATCTCTCAAATAAAATTACGTATACTTATGTATGAATACAACAATTCCATTGCTACAGTACCTTTCAAATGTGTTTGGCAAAGAGTGTAAAAGGCGATCGGGTCTTACGAGACATTTCTAGGCACATAAAAACCGGCCACCTGTACAGCCGGGACGTCAAGGGAATCAGGCAGAGTTAGAATGTCATCCGTCCTGGGTATGACGGTAAACTACATCTGCGTCCTGGGTAAGACGATAAACTACATCCAGCAGCAAAGCAGCAAGTTGCTACCACCCTGGTTCAGGGGTGGTAGCTATGGGCAAATACAGTAGTTAACACCCAAACTTGTGTAAAAATAGGTTTTAATACCAGAAATACTTTGTAATAAAAATATATTACCAGCAATAATTTTTGAAGGGGAAATTATTATCACAATGTCATATATATATATATATATATATATATATATATATATATATATATATGTGTGTGTGCGTGTATGTTGACACGTGACTGTGTGGCTAGAACATTCGCTTACCGACTGTGAGACGCAGGTTTAGATTATCACCATAGTCCATTTGTCAAGTGACTGCTTGATAATATCAGCCTATCGTGTGACATAGTGTCTGCAAAATGCACCACATCTTAACCCAAGTCAAGTGAGTGAATTTGGAGAGTCATCGTAACCGAATGTTTGAGCGGACTGGCTTTGTTCATTGATGGTCACCCTAGATTATGCAATCTTTCTCCGAAACTGTAACTAAGGTACGATCAAAATGTTTTCAGTTTAAACCACACGTACACTGTGGCCGTTGAACAAATACAAATCCACCATATTGTAATATTTGATGATATTAATTTGAGGTAATCCCATTATTTAGCTGAGAAAACTGCATATTTTTACATAACACTGTCGACACAACAAACATCTTTTTTTTTAGCTAATTTGAGGGGGCTGAATCTGAAAATGATCTTCTTCTTGGGTAGCTACTGTTTTTGATGTACAGAAATGCCTCATTTTTTGTGGGGAAAAAATAATTTTTTTTATTTTTCTATATATATGATACTGACCGATGGCAATATTTCTCAAAATAAAATCGTACAAACCTCTTAATTCGTATTTAAACAATAAATAATGTTCTGCTTATTGAGAAATACTATTTTTGTAATATCAATCAGACCCTAAGTCTTTAAAATTAACACAATTGAATATAACGACACCAACAAGTATTTTCATCAAATCAATTAGTAAATATTTTCTCTTTCTTGATTGTCTGTCATGTTCAATGTTATTTAAGTCCTTTTTGATACTCCAGTAGTATCATGTACAATGGAATAGGTGCATTCAATTGGGATGTCTTTAGTTGGAGTTTCTTTCCAAATGTGAAAACAAAATGTTCTCAATGTGCTTGGTTTCCTTCCGAAATGATGAAATAAATTGATGTACATAAAAGAGATTTTAGGGTTTCATTTTTTGATGTCACGTTAGTTATCAAGATTACTAAAGTGTATTACTGATAAATGTATCAGTTAAGTAGTGTTTATTTCAGGTGGCTGGCATAAATTGCTCGGCTTACCTAAAAATTGATGATATATTGCCTATATTATCTAAATTTTGCGATCAGTCAAGATCGTAAATTGATCTTTTTTTTCAAAAATGATCAATTTCAGTACAGCCAAAATGGTAGCTCACCCATGAAAAACTAGGGTCATTTTCGGAATCAGCACCATCAAATTAGCTAAAAAAAATATGTTTTGTTTCTTGGAACCAAAAATCGTGTTGACCAGTTTTATTTGTGTATATGTTCTTACATACATGCACAAAACAAAAGTCTATTCAATATAAACGTCATCAGTTTCGATTACTTCATCGATGTACCTTTTAGTATAATTACATGCATTGATCAGCGGTTCTTTATTAATGTTGGCCATTATGTTCCCGATAGAAGCCGTCAGCGAGTGCCTCGTATTGTGGTTACGCTGGTTCATCACCCTCAACCAAGCCTCAGACATAGTAGTTCCTCGGGCTTAAATCGGTACAGTTAGGAGGTCAAATGTGAAAGTGCTTGACTTTGATTACCTAGCGATTCTTCGACCGAAACACACGGATGTCGCATACGTTATTTGACATGAATTGCTTTCTCCCGCTAACGTAGGCGTTGTATCTGATGTCTTCGGGCACCACCAAATTGTCAACACGGAGTTGATTGGCTATGGACCTCATTGATTTCCAATTTGGCCTTGTGTCATCCTTAACACACCTGGGTCTACATCAGTTCCTAATCAAGCAAAACAGTCACCTTATTGGACTTGGGCAAATACGTTTGTTGCTAACAAGTTTTTTTTGTGATTCACGTTCAATCATTGATTACGAGTAATCGTCGTAAGATTATTGGCACACTTCCTGCGACCAAATACAATGAAATGTTGTAAGAATTTCGCTTATAATTCTACAGACAAATTTATTCAAACAATCTATCGATCTATCCCTCCTTTACTTCTCTTCGCATATATCAATATATCGATCCTACGACGGTTCGATAAGTTTACCATTCGCAGAAAGATTAAAGGCCGTTTCTGGTTAGGCAATATGTACGAAACTAAATTAATTTTTTTCCTTTTTTTTTTATAGTGATTTTCAACAAGTGCTTGGCGAAGTGTTCACA
>CAHIKZ030000740.1:795000-812500 GCA_903632075.3 Acanthosepion pharaonis
ACAAATGTCCGTGTAACAGGAAGTGTAGTTAGTGTAATGGTCAGCGGCTTTGAAAGGAAATTCTGCGAGTCGAGATCGTGTTCTGGTCGAGTTTGTTCTATTCTGTTATAGCATACATACTGACGATAATGGGTATGCCCCATTTACATAAATACAGTAGTAATTACTGTATGTTGGTCTGCAGTCGGGGATTCCACTCCAACTGTGCTAGTCAAACTCTCTATCTCCGGGCATAGAGGATCCCAAAACGTGGCCCTGTCGAAGGGCAGAATTTCGTCTCTGGAAAGAGCAGTTGACTACTACTTCTACGCGCCGCTGGCGAATCCTATATGTGTTATTCGGGCCGTAAGTATTATTGTTCATTACCGACCTTCGTTTGATTATTCTATTCAGTAACCTTCCCTAGATTATAACACATTGACAAAAATATGCTTGAGATAGGGTTGATTAAATCAGGTTCATCCCCAGATATGGATTAAATATTAAAGGTGTGGACTTTTTTTTTGTAAATGCTTAATGATCCCGGTTTATTTGACTCGCAAACTATATTAGTGGACTCACTTGAGTCAGAGGAAAAAATAAGAACACAAGACATGCAATTTTAACCAAAGTATTAATAAATATATTAAGAGGATATATTAGAAAAAAAGAAAAAAAAAGAAAAAAATGAAATGAAGTCTGAAGTGTTCAAAGCAACTTTCAATATGTGTCTCTGAGGCGCTTACATTGCAGACGGAGCGAGAAGGGGATGTCTTGTCGCTGTCACAGTCACCAAGAGAAAAAGCAATCTTTCAAATCTCGCGCCGACTGTAATTATCGTCAAGGGGGGGGGTAATTCAATATTTTGCCGCCTGTGATTGTCGTCAGGGAGTCAGTAATCCAACATGATACAATGACGGAAAAGATAATCAAGTTGACAAATAAATACAGTGCAGAATTCTGGCCTCAATGATCTCGACTGAGATTCGATGAGTTAAGCATATATTTTTTCCAGTGAAGCCTATTTGCAAACGTTTTGGGTATTATCATTCTACTGATTAAATTTTTCCCCATCTATCGGGTTAGTTAATCGAGCAATATATATATATATATATATATATATAATCATATGTGTGAGTGACTGTGTGCGTGTGTGTATATACGTGTGCATGTGTGTCTCTGTATGTGTATTCACATTATTAATAATAAAGTAATAATTATTATATATATATATATATATATATATATATATATATATATATATATATACACACACATGTATATTAATTAGTTCATATACGTGTACCTAGGTTTTGGTGTGCGAAAATATGAATTCTCTTCTTCTCCCCCACCCACGATATGGGTAAATAGCAGGACAGACCGGGTTCTAGCCTTGGATAGCAACTGGACTACCTCAGAAATAAATGGCAACCTACTGCGGGTAAAAATCTGCCTCGTCAGTCATGTATCGAAAGGTAAATGATCACCTAAGCGGGTATCACACATAGCACATAACTGACTGATATATATATATATATATATATATATATATATATATATATATAATTTAAAGAAAAATAAAAGGCTTAAACTGGTCCTTTTTCTTTAAATTAAATTATTCGTTCGACTTAACATTGAGCTCTCAGGATGTCATCCTCCTTGGGATTATTTATACGGATTACCAAGATTTTCGTTACTTAACGATATATATATACATAAAGCAATCTTCAGTTACATATATATTACATATATATATATATATATATATATATATATATATATATATATATAGGTAACTGAAGATTGTTCATATATGATTTTCAGAGTTATACCAAACGGATATGTATATATGTTCGTGCTGAAAAAAAAATGAAATTACATCTCTTAACATCATCCATAGTTTATTTACACAAGAAGCATAAAGAATATCTCAGAGTATTTCTAAAATAAGAACATTTCAAAATCCTAACGCTATTTTTTTTACTTCGGCTTATAAATGCATATGGCAAAAAAAACCCCATAAAACTCAGTTTTAACTTGATAAAGTTCCTCAAGGGACGAAACGCGTTGGTAAAGAAATGCTTTCTTTTTCTCTTTATTCATAAATACACACACACACATATGTATATATATATGTTTCTAACTGGTTTCGAACCTCGCTCAACAGAGATAAACCGAGGTTAATAAATCAAACAGAATTGTCACTAAAAATGGAAAATATATACTGGAGATAAACATATTGCTTAGATGGAAATTAGTTGCAGACTCAGTACGAAATCCTTCTGTGTACACAGTGTGGGCTTCAACGATAAAATATAAATGACCTCCAACACTTTCAAGTGGTAATTCGAGTGGGACTTACTTAGAATGGTAAATGAGTTCTCACCGACACTAGTAGCACAATTATGGCTATTTATTAGGTGTTCTGCGATGGAAGACCTATACCTATTGGTCAGAGTGTCTGAAGGAGAGTACTTAAGATGGTGGATTTTTGTTGGGACGTGTTGCTTTATTCTGATATCCAGTCTTTGAGTTGTTCTCCCTATGTAGCGCGAATCACAATTACATTTAAAGGAATAAATTAAAGAACTATGAAAATGTGGAGGAAGAACGTCCTTACGCATGGACGGAAGGACAGGCTTGGCAGAGAAAACCACACGGTAAATTAACTGCTACAGAAACCTTCTTAGCATATCTATCACTGATGTTACCCAGCCAAGGAAGGCGCAGATATACAGGACATCTTTGTACTATGGCAGGATTAACTTTATTGAATTCAGTAATTTTATTCTTAATTATTGCTTGAACAATACCTAATGGGTTGACATTGTTACAGAGAGTAGTATTAATGAACCTAAGTTCATCATCCAACTTAATTTTAGAGCAAATCATAAGTGCCTTATGGGTAAGGGTTTTTAATTAAATTAATTTCACGTTTCATGGGACAACAAGAATCCCAATGGGTATATAAAACAATAAACGTCGGTTTACGGTAAACAGAAGTAACAAAACCCGACGAAGATATGTTAACCAAAGCATCAAGAAAGGGAAGAGACGAATTAACTTCTTTTTCTTCTGTAAATTTTAAAGCGGGATGCATATTATTAAGGACACAAGAAATTGGCCGTCATCGACGGTACGGAAATAAACGTCAGGTTTATTAGGTTCCAATAACATACTTTCTTCCTGGAATCCACCAAAGATATTTGCTAAAATGGGTCCCAAAGGAGAACCCATCGAAACACGATCAACTTGCCTGTATCTGGCGCCAAAACTAAATACGTCTGGCATCGTGGCAAATTTCATCAGTTGGACAAAACCGTCCTCAGGAATAACAGGAGGGACCAACTGACTACGATACAGGGCATCAGCACATATATCGATAGTCTCAGCAAATGGAGGGCATGCAAATAGACTGGAGATGTCGTAGGAAGACATAAATTTATCCATCAACGAATAATGCTGCATAAAATCAGAGAATTCAAATGAATCTTTAATACAAGCAGATTTATATTGTTTCAAATCTGGCCGTAATATGGTAGAAAGCCATTTAGTCACGCCATGTTGGGAAGACCCATTCATAGCTAGAATAGGTCTAAATGGTGTCCCATATATATATATATATATATATATATATATATATATATACTCCCTAAGAACAAATAACACACACACTCAACAGAGACACATTCCCTTTCCAGAAACCAATAAAATTGTCAAAATGACTAAGGGAATTCAGAGCAGTATGAATCCATCAAGCTCTTAGCTCAAATGACAACTTAAAAGAGACTATTTGACCAACACAAGGGCTGACAAAATTCATGTTAAAAAACAACAAAAAAAAAAAAACGAAAACTAGAGACAAAAGTTCATTTTCTGCATCAAGACATTCATTTCTTTAGTTCACTGCTACTAACAAGCAGAATTTTTTCCTATCGATGATGGCCATGTTACCCGAAACTAGTCGAGGAATGTAACTGAAATAATAATAAAAACGAAAGAATATTAATATACAACCCAGTGTGTCTGAAGATTTTAATTTGTTTAATATTTTTTATTGTTCAAAATGAATGTTGACTGAGAATTTGATGTAACATGCAATGTTGACGTCTAAGTACGAACGGCCTAAAAGAAAATCGCCAGAAATGACACATTAAAAGTTCACCAGAATATAAATGCATTAACTGCAGCAAGAGGCACTTAACTTTGCCACATCGATGCAAAAGGATATAAGACCCTAGCAGGACCAAAAAAGCCACATTCGCCCCGCTATTACTTGAGAGTAAAATCAAGTGATGTCTTTACTTGAGGATGGGTCACAGCTATCGTCACCATATGTGCGTCTGGGTGTGGGGGTCTGGACGGGCTATGAAAGAGTAAACGTATCGTTGTATATTTTATTAAAGCGACCATCGCTAAGAGACATGGTAATTGTCAATTCTTATTTGCAATAAAAATCCGACTTTAGAGGTGCAGTGCCAAGTGAGAACGTAAGTTACAGGCCCCCGAAACAATTCTGCCATTGAGAAAAAATGCTTTCGAATGTCTTACGGAAACGAAGCGCAGTCGGCGTTTAAAATCCTGACTTTCTTGCTCGCCAGAGAAAAAATATCATTTTAGTACAAGATAGTCTCTAGTTATGGGAAATCGATTTATTACAAGAATTACTGTTTCATGGCCCATCTAGAGAAAGCATCATAGATAAGTATATATAAAAAGACTAGCGAAGATAGATAGATAGATAGAGAGAGAGAGAGAGAGATTTGAAAAGGTTAATAGATAGCAAGATGGGTAACTAAATAACTAGATAGCTAGACACACAGATAATAAAGGTGGTATTATATATATATATATATATATATATATATATATATATATATATATATATATATCTCAACAACTTATTAGTGGAAATTAAAGTTTCATGCTTTTCCCAAGTCATTAGACACGAACTGGTGAATAAAAAATATTGCAGTTGTTTTTTTTTCTAACGCACGCTTATACGGTTGCTAATATCTAATTACTTGGTTGATATCCACCCATATAGTTAGATAGATTTGAAAATTTGATAGTTAGCCAGACCGATAGCTATCTAGCATAAATACATACATAGATAGCACGGTAGTTATACATACATACACATATATATATATATATATATATATATAGTACTTACATGAGAAACATTATAATACTAGGTTTATATATAAAATAAAAGTTTACTAAATCAGTGAAATTAAGTAACCATTTTTGCCGTCATAGTCATAAATTAAAAAAAAAAAAAATGTAACCTCATATACATACTTAAACTTGATGTTAAAATAATCCTGCATAATATAATGGATTCTAATACATTTAACTGTTCTTAAAAAGAATATAGTAAAATAAAAATTAAAAAGGAGAATATTTCAAATCGTAGTTAAATAAAAAGTATTAGAAAAAAAACCAAAAAAAAACCCCGAAAATCTTTAAATTTAAAAAATAACGTTGAAATTTTTTTACAGTTAACAATTTTTTAAAAAAAACATTCAGACGACATCCATTCAACTGATGTCAGGTTTCATTGTAAAATACATCCCTACCCCTTACCAAATTGTAGCTAATAACTGATACAATGATACTGACATAAGGAAAATATAGACATCCCTTGTTCAATTTAAGTAGAATATTCTGTAACCATGGAAACGTGATTTTAGCTGTGTCTTTAAAACCCGGTAATTTTAAAAGTTACTCCAAAATTCGCTTGAAGATGAAATGGAACTAATGCTTTTAATTTAATTGCAAAATTAAATTCAGGGTTTTTAGCTTCTATTTTTTGAAACATGGTTGGAACTGTGTAGCGAAAAAAACATATTTTAAATCAATTAATTTATAATATATATATATATATATATATATATATATATATATGCACATTATATATTCAAGACGCTATTTTCTTTTTATATGTCTTATTCTGCCACATTCAATAAAAGATTGATAGAATGTTAGATTTGAAGATATGATAGATAGATAGCTATCTATCTATCTATCTATCTATCTATCTATCTATCTATATGGATAGGTATAAACATTGTATGTTCAAGGTGCTATTTTTTACGCGTTTTCATTCTGTCACATTCAATAAAACATATAGATAGATATATAGACTGATAGATAGATTTGAAGATGTGATAGATAGCCAGATAGATAGCTAAATAGTAGCAGATTGACATAGATAGATAGATATGCACATACGTGGATAGCACGATAGATAGCTGAACAGAATGAGATAGATAGAAAAAATACACACTGATACAAATAGATGGATAGACATATAGCCAGACAGACATCTAGATAGATAGATAGTTAGATAGATATGAACATGCTGAGATAGATAGCGAGGTACATAGTTAAACAGAATTAGATATATAGATAAAAATAAACAGACTGATATAAATAGATGAATAGACATATAGTCAGACAGACAGACTGACAATCAGATAGATAGATAGATAGATAGGTTTTGCACTGATGATTTGTCTTCTTTACTCAAAGCAATCAATACAAAGTCTTGTCTGCCATTTGTTTCTGAACACGCGCCATATTGCCCAAAATAAGTTAATATAACATTTTCAAATTTTGATGATATGAAGGAAGGACAAAATAAATATTACAAAGAGCAAAAGAATAAGAATATTTGTGAATACTGCAATTCGTCTATTTTGGTAGAATTCTAATCGTCTGCCTTCGTGATTTTACAACTACAGTACTGTGACACATTCGCGTAATTGAGAGCGTCAATCTTTTCACATTTGTCATTCATATTTATTGTTACCTCTTCATTACTAAAACCATTTGCTTTTTTTTTTCGATTCTGAAGACATTGTCTGAATTCAGCCACGATATTGGTTGTAAAAGTTGACTTAATTATATTACCTACGTGAATGTCACAAATATTCACTAATTATGCGATGTTCTATATCACTAGGAGGCACACATACACATATTATGTATATATATCAACACGCGGGCGCACACACACACACACATATATATATATATATACATATATATATATGCAGTTTATGGAAATAATGCGGTTATATCTATATATTCATATATATATATATATATATTATATATATATATATAGGCAGAGAGAAAGAAAAGATGGCTTGAAAATAATCAGACGAATATATATATATATATAGAGAGAGAGAGACAGACAGAGAGAGATGGATAGATAATAAACAGACACACACACACATCTCTCACACACGCACATATATATGCATATCCATATATATATATATATATATATATATATGAATGTATGTGGGAACATGTGTGGATATTGTATGCATGTAAAGTGCTCGTGTATTTTTAATGTAATTACCTGCAGCAATAGAAATCTTAATTTTAAATCATTTTTCGAAACCACAGTTAGAATTGTGTCGCTTTATGAATTAAAATTATATTGCTTTAATGAAATTAGTAATGCGTCTTCCATTCGTGTCTACAGACACTTTTAGAAACTGAAATTAATAGAAGAAAGGTAGAAGTAGAAATATTGACCAATGTTCTTTTCCGGACGTTCCTGCAGTTGTTATTTCCATAGCATCTGAACTGTTTCTAACGTTGATAAACTGCGTTCGATCTTGACGCCATATTTCAGAAGACAGAACATAGACTAAATGCGAAATACATTGTTCATACCCAATAAGAATATACATTACCATATCACTTATCCCTGAACATCAAGTATGTCTTTCATATCCTTATATCTATCTATCTATCTATCTATCTCTCTATATATGTATGTATGTATGTATGTATGTATACCAACTGAAGGCAATGATTATGACAGCATTCACCAACTTAAACAAGGGGGCTATCCAGAAGATTTACAGGAGATTCCGAAGTTGTCTTGGGGCCATTACTGAAGTCATTAGCGAGTTCGTTGAATAAATCTACTCTCGTGTTTCAAGTTATTTTTTGTAATTTCGGTAAATATATCTGTTAAAATGCGACCAATGTTACTTTAATTTTTGCGTAATTTAGACGACAATGGATCTATTTGCATACTATATACATATGTTCTAATTTAACAGTTTTTAATATATATATATATATACTAATAGTAATACTTGGAAAAAAAACTCGCATAGCACAACTTGTAGATATGCCAAAACAAATCGGTACCCGAGACAAAAAAATGAAAAAAAAACCCCGAAAGAACTAAAAATATCCCAACAGGGCGAAATAAATCCTCCATCGCCTTAAATCTTTAGACCAAAGAAAAAAAAACCTAAGCTAGTAGTAAGACTAAAACGTAGAGTGCTCAATACGCTAAGTAGAGCGGGAATAAATAAAATAAAACCTAAAGAGCCAGGAAAACCTACCTAGATTATTTTTAGTTATATATATATATATATTAGTTGTGTGAGTGGTGTAATTCATAGTCTCTCAGAATAAGGAATCGGGGAGTAGATTGTGTTACATTCATTTACGCGTAAATTCTCTTTGGAAAATTGTGTATCATTCTTTACGTGTGCCCCAGCTATGGGTTATATGGACAGAGTGCGATGGGTAAATTTTCGTCATATTTTTAATTTTGCGCATGCGCGTAGTTTGTTTTTGATTTTAGTAAAAATGATCAGTCGGGCACCATGATGTAATTCACTCCACCTGAATTTTGAAAACGGTAAGCTGTACTACTTTGCATTCATGCCGGAAGCCCCAATACGAATATTTCAGAATGTTAGGTGTCAATCCGATGACAAAGAAGAGGATCCGGAAAGAGTGAGATGCATCTAATGGTGTGTGCGAGGGTGTTTGAAGTGGTCGTTAGTGATGGCGGCGTTATGCCTTCATTCATCTTCCCACACGGTCTCAGACTCAACACAGAGGCCTACATCAAGTGCTTTGAGGCGTTAGTGCTACCCTAGATCAAGGAAGTGCCTGCTGGAAGATCTTATGTCTGGAAAAAGGACTCATGCCACAGAAGTAGGAGTACCCAGCCATGTCTGCCAGACGATATCCTCGACCACATCACCCCCTTAATTCTGGTCCCCTAACTCCCCAGACTGCAGCCCCTTTGATTATTATATGCGAGACGCAGTTGAACTATTCGTGTAACTTAACTGAAACGCAAGGATTATGGCAGCATTCACTGTTAGACATTTTGACGGTCATCTTCGAGTATAGAATCCAGAGATTAGCAGTGACTATTTCGGAGACAGTAGGAAAGCGTAGTTCAGGTTAGCAGTGGATATCGCAGCAAAGTAGCAGAGCGTAGTACTTCCTTCTGTCATCTTCGTCTGACAAGTTGGCACTGGTCATTCGGGTAGGTTAAATAAAAATGGCCGCCTTTATACACGACGGATACAATGTTCTGCGGCTTCTGATTGGTTAATCTTCTATTGGTAGACTATAAAGGGAGTTAAGTCATTTTGACTAACTCACTAGTTACACATATATATATACACAAAAAACTGTAACATTCACCAACTTAAACAAGAAGACCGTCCGGAAGAATTGCAGGTGATTCCGAAGTCATCTGGAGTTAGTGATTTCAGCAAATGGCGATTATATTGAATAAATTTACTCTTTAGTATTTCAAGATATTTTTAGCTTAGTTTTGGTAAATATATCTGTTAAAATTCGATGTCATTGTTATTTTCATTTTTACGGAATTTAGACGACAATTAATCTATCGCACCCTATATATATGTTTGTGTGTGTGTGTGTGTGTGAAGAAATATAGTTTTAAGGTGTGCAATATTTATAGGATAAAGTGCTCAATATCGGAGATAGAGCCAAACCAATAAATTAATAAACAAACTAACAAGGTCCAAAACCTACGGAAGCATTTAAACTCTTCACATTACGTTCCATTGTACATTTAACGACATTCTCTGGGTAACCGTTATCCCGGCAAATAATGTAAATGTTCACTAATTCTCCTCCATTTTACAAGGTGAACCTATCATCAAAGCACGTTGGACTAAGGTAGAGATTAATTTAAATTTACGGGGCATAAAGCCAAAAGAATTCCTACTTGGTGTACAAACCAGTAAAAGTGTGCGCACGGATACGCTGGTAATAAATGATTCCTCATCTCTTTCAACCAGCACATTCCAAAAAATATTGCTTCTATAGAAAACCGAAGGGAAGAATGGATGGAATTAAACTTTAGGTGCAAAGTCCCCGCCTCCTCAAAGGAATTGAAATCAGAAAAAATGTCATCCGCATAACTTAGGTTTCATCTTAGTTTACTTTTAGTGATATGTATGCTCAGATTGATGGTATATCAATGATGATAGCCTCTTGGGTGCTGACTTTGTTGTTGTTTTTTATGAAAATAATTTAATTGAAAGTTTATCTATCTATCTATCTATCTCACAAAGTCAATTCATATCTATCTATCTATCTATCTCACAAAGTCAATTCATATCTATCTATCTATCTATCTCACAAAGTCAATTCATATCTATCTATCTCACAAAGTCAATTCATATCTATCTATCTCACAAAGTCAATTCATATCTATCTATCTCACAAAGTCAATTCATATCTATCTATCTCACAAAGTCAATTCATATCTATCTATCTCACCCAATATATTCATTTCTAACTATCTACCTATCTATCTAACTATGGCTTACAGCCAAATAACGTTGAAACGATGGTTCACGTACGCTCGTCAAGTTAAACATGGTCAGTACTTAGATGTGTGACCGCTATACCAGTCTCTTCCTATCTATCTATCTATCTATCTATCTATCTATCTATCTATCTATCTATCTATCTATCTATCTGTGTGTGTGATTAGCAACAGGAAGCACTTTGAATACAGAGACAAGCATTCCTCATTCTCAACTTGTACGCTTCTATAAATCTCACCACAGGCAGAACAATGATTCAATTCAAAATCACTTTTCACTATGGAGGACATCCTTAGTTTTTCCTCTTTCGCTCCCATGAAGGAAAAGCCCCCCGTTGTGAATTTCTCAAAGTTTTACAGTCATCGCTTTCACAAATTTTAAATCAGTTGAATGAAAATCAACGAAAATGCTCTTCTCGTGACAGTCTTTTCTACAAAAGGACTGAGGGTAGGAGGTAAGTCTTTAACATTTCAAGTAGAAACGATTCCAGCTCGACTCAGCGCCATATCATTTTATTCAGTTGTATCGTTTATGTATCATCGTATGAAATTCGAACATCTTTGCAACTGAAACTAAAATAAGAAAGATTCTTTGACTAACTTTTTAGAACAGAAAGCAACAAGAAAATAAAAAAAAAGTAAGAAAAAATTAAGTATAGAAGATGGATGGATTCAAAATGTCGGAGGATCTTTATATCTTCCTAACATTCCATGTAATGAGTGTGTTGCCCACCAAAAGAAAATATTCTTTAAAGCTTCACCCACTTTAATAGATGAAAGGATGTAAAGAAGTTAAAACTCAAAAAAAAAAAAAAAAAGAAAAAAAGAAATCTTTTTTTCATGTTCTTCCCGTTCAAACCCCACTTTTTCTTTTGCTCGCTTTTCTCGTTTTTTCTCTAACTCATTATTCCATCTTTACATCTTTTTCCTCGTCCCACTTTTTCTAATTCTGTTGCTGGATAGAAATTAGCAAATAGACACACACACACACACGTATATGTTTGTGTGTGTATGTGTATGTAGAAAGAGTGAGAGAGAAGGCGAGAGAGAGAGAGAGAAAGCGAGAGAGAAATGAAGTAAAGAAAAAACTCCGCCATTTTGAGGCTGATTATTGATTAAATTAAGATGTTGGAAGTAATGAGTAGATGTAGGCGCGCAAATCAACACCTATTCTGTCATCGACAAGTAGATTAAGATCTTTTCTATCCAAATATCTGAAGATTGCGGGTAGAAACCGTTACAATCTTCTAACGGTTGGTCTTGAACGCGTTCCTGATTTTTCTTTTTTTGTCAATGTTATGCCTCCGCCTTTGATTAGTTTCTCAATGTCGGATTTTTTGATATTATAGACATTAAACACGGTAGATTTCGTATTACGTAATGTCTTTATGTTTCCTTTATTATATTTTTTAGCAGGTTTTGTCTAACACAATTCCCTGTAACTATTACTTAGTTAATTATATATATATATATATATATATATATATGTAAGCAACTATGTGGATATAGATCCGACAGTATGAAGAAAAATATGGAAAAACAAAAATCCGAATATGCAAGTATGCTGTTTTAATGTTATAATGTCGACGTCAGACGTTTCGGTCTAGTAGACCTTCTTCAGGACATAGTTATTAAAACATAATTAAAATTAGACGATATTCAAGTCAACATGAAAAGACGATAGACATAAGACTAATCAAAACAGAATAACTGAAATGCTGGACAAAAGTACTTATAAATTTTAGATTAAAATAAAATTCCTTTTTATTTAAAATATACACTATTTTTAGGAATACGTTTTCACAACATCACCCACGTGACGCCGACGTGATCGTATTGCGAAACGGAAAGCTGATCTTAAAAATTTCAGTTATTCTGTTTTGATTAGTCTTATGTCTATCGTCTTTTCATGTAGACTTGAGTATCGTCTAATTTTAATTCTTCATATATATATATATATATATATATATATATATATTTATTTATTTAAATTTACTAATTTAAAAATATGGTTCCATCGCCACACAGTAATTACCATGTTTCAAAAACTAAAAACTTAAAATTTAATTATAGAGTTAAATTGCTAGTACTATTTCATTTTCAAGCGAATTTTGGAATAAGTTATTTTTAAATTGAATATATATTATGTTTATACGTTATTTTTACAGATACAATTTATTTGAGGAAATGTTATAATTTTTAATTAAACATTATTAATTACATGTACCCGCCTGAATGTTCAAAAAATTTCATAGAAAATATGTGTTCTCCGACAGGAATCGAACCTGTATTCCTATACGGAAGAAGTCATTTGATCTGACGTGCTATACTATGTAGTTCCAGAGAAGCTTCTGATTATCAAAGTCCAAATTATTGTTTTTAAACAACAAGAGGATATTTTAATTTGATAAAGTATTTATTTATTCTAAATAATAGTTCTTGAGTTTTCTTTTAATTTTAAGAAATTATGGCTATTTATTACGCGCCAAGATATTGTGAATAGATAGCGAAATTTTGTGCGGGAATTTTAGGAAAGGCAGAAAAATGGCTAAGGGCTACACGAGATAGGAAGTTGTGGATAGGCATGATAGCCTATGTACTAAAGAAGTTGGCTTGAAAAAGGATTATTTTCTTTAAGAAAGGGGATGTTCGAAAAATCCGCAGATTAATAATTTGGCAAAACTCGATAGCGCCACTCTCAAGAAATTTCTGTAAGTAATTATTTACCCGTTGCCCGACACAAGATGTGGCACAAGGCCGAGTTTCAAAGTGGGGTATCCGAGTCTGTAGGCTCGGGCAAAAATTCCCTATAGACCACGTAAAAACAGTCAGTTTTTTCCGAGACGAGACTCTGCCCTTCGGCAGAGCCTCGTCTGATGGATACCCTCTGACATGTGCCAGGTAAGTATAGGAAATTTCTGTAAGTAAGTGTGTCATTCTTTAGATCGATGGTGGAAATGGGACAGTGTATAGAACCAGAGAGGGAATGAGGAATGGTAGGGAGAAGCCGTTTGACATTAGTACCAAGGGATAATTTTACCTTTATTTTTTTAACACAATCTGTAAAACAAAATGTATATCCCGCATGAAATACACATATTCTTTACAAAGAATAAATTTATATACTCAATTCTCTTTTTGTCTGAAGGATACGTTTTAGAGAATACTCTGAAAAATAAAACCGTGTAAAAAAAATATACAGTGTACATATGAAAATTAGAGATAGGTTCCATCAAAATACATTTAATAAAAAAATGTCATTTTTTATACACAAATAAATTGAATTGTTCATTTATACATAGATACACACACACACACACACACATATATATATATATATATATATATATATATATATATATATATATATATATATATATATATATATATATTTGGATGGATAGATGTGAGTTTGTGACCCTGGGTTTCACGCTTTGCGATCGTCAGACAAACTGATTAATGTTTTTTAAAAAAATTGGGTTTATGTAGATTGCGTGCATTGGTGTTATTGTGGAAGTGGTGGGGAAATTTCGTCGTTTTGTCATTCATTCATTTCCCCACCACTTCTGACGATCTATAAAAAGCGTAAAACGAAACCCAGGTTCACAAACACATCTATCCATCAAATATGTTAGCTCTATCTCTGATATTGAGCGCTTTCTAATAAGTACCGCGCATATAATATATAAATAATTATACATATATATATTTATTTATATTTATATACACTTTTCACACACACACACACACACACACACATATATATATATATATATATATATATATATATATATATATATATATATCTTTCAGTCATTCAGTGTCACTACTACACACTAAACGTCCCCAGTTTCTGCTGTTTTTCGGTGGCGCAAAATCTCTCTCGTCACTGGAAACATTTAATAGCGATATATCTTCATGTGTATCTTGAATAAAATTAGCATCTTGTGGTTCTTTCGTTTCACTGGTCTTGAATACAAATTCGGTTATCAGACGATGTGATTTTCTTTTTGTTAGTTCTTTATATGATTCTTCATAACCTGCCATAATCATTTTCAAATCGCGTTGGAATTGTGCAGCTCGTTCAACAGTATTATCATTTTAAGAAAATGCTTTCCGAGTTTATTGACTTTTGGAGTCCTTTCTAGAATTGTACCTGCAGATAGTGGGACCACTTCTTCATCATCACTAGTATAACCTAACGTAGAATCATATACAGTCTCTGAAATACTATGTATGTACAGTGCTTAGGTCCCGTCCACACCGGAGACTGGAGGATCAATATACGGAGAAAATAGATTGGTTTATTGAAAAATAATTGGTTCTTCTTGTTGTACCGTGTTATTTTAAAACCGTACAAAAAAAAAATACGTGCAAAAAGAGAATTGAGTGTATAAGATTTATACAAGAAATGGTTTTATTTCAGAATCTAACTGACCTGGACCAGACGCGCCAATCGTCAACTAGATCAGATACACGACGCTTGTCTGATCTGGTTGACGTGTATGGCGCTTCCTGTCCAGATCTGTTTTTGTAAAGATTACTGGTTTTAATAACTTAAATTTTCGCCATTGCCCTTGGATTTCAGTTGTATTAATATAGCGACGGTTGTTCATTAGACAACACCTTATCTAATTGAATCTCAAATAAATCTAAATGTGTATATGTTGTTTTGAATTTGCAGTGGGATTGAACTCACTGTGTCTTCATATGAGCATGGCGGTGGTTGGAAAAATGTTTTTTTGGGGCTCATGTGATTATACAGACCGTAAAGTATAAATTTTATAAATCCCTCCTTATTTATAATAAGCTGGCTAAATTATATGCTGTCAGTTTCTTTTCTCGCACTTCTCACTTGTGAAACTCCCTTTCATTTCCATACATTAATCTGCAAAATAGTTAAATTTAATGCCAATCGCTACTTACTGTCGTCCTGGTTGCTCTTTTCTGTTACCGCTCACTATTCATGTTTCTGTTCCTAATTCTTTCACACCTACTACCGCCTTGTATCTTAGTGGCTTTTCTACCTTGCACGGGGTGAAACCGATTTTTTTTTAAAAATCCAATCATCGGTAGACAGGTAAGTTCCGAATTCTGGTCAAATGAGTAGAAAGCTGCAGAATGCCAACGAGAGATTTACAGACAACCTCCAAGATATAACCGCGCCAAGTGTCGAGACAAAATGCTGATATATGAGCAAAGACTTCGAGGGTCTGTGTCTCATCGACAGGTCAGTTTGAATGTTTAACATACAAGCAGTCAGGTGAACTGATGTGTGAGAGAGGCAAAGAATAGATGCGGAGATGGGCCAAGCTAGGAAGGCGGGTGTACAGATAGTCATGTCAGGCAAAAAGTTAGTTGGTTCTGCTACAAGGTTATTTGTTGATGACCAAAATGGAAGCAACAATGTAGATTGGAGATTATTCTCTAGGGTTCTTTACGTTCCATTAAAAAATGTCATTTATATTTAAATAAATTATTTTAATCATTCAAATTTTCTTCTTTATGTACCGTGACGCCTCATAACCAATTCGATCATGGCGCTCCACAATTTCGCGTCTTCTGTAATTCAAAATAAATTTGGTCTTTATTTATATTATTCGGACTATTGTCCTCATCTTTGTCGCCATATTTATCACAACATTTCGGCCATTGTACGCTCCGGCCTTCTTCAGGTGGTTGGAATTTCGAACTTTAGGTAGACTGTTCTAGTTCCATGTGCCATGTTTGATGGATGTCAGTTAACAGTTATCTCCTGCTAATTTTCCTCTGAAAGTTCTCCACTGCCTTAACCAGGTATTGAACTCACACTTTTTGGGTCCTGTCACTGGATCTAACTAATGCCTTTATCCACTGTGCCATGTGAGGACATCTGTGTATGAATTTCTGGGTATTATAAACCTAATGTCTTCATCAACCATTTTTACCAGTGCTCATATTGCAATTTTGCTGTTATCATTGCATGTTTTTACCAGAGCTCATAGGTTAAGGCAGTGGAGAACTTTCAGAGGGAACTTCCCAGATAGTTAATTATTTGCTATATCTGATTTGTAATTTTCAATTCCGGTTCATTCTTTTACTAACTAACAATGATGCGTTTATAATTTTGAGATAGCTACACACACACACACATATATTTTTATTACTTAAACCATATTTCTTTAGTAGATACTTATAGTTGAATATACACTTCGAATATATTTATTTATTTTCTCTATCGGCCAGAATATTCAAGAAAAATTCTTAAAGAAAATATGCGGTCTTCGAACAAGTTTTGAACCTCCATCTCCATAGAAACGTCGTTAAATTCGGCACACTTTAGACTTTTCACCCATGAGTATCAAGCAAAGTTGAACAGTGCCTTATAAGAGCAAATCCTTCCCAGACTCGGAATATACATATCTGCTCAGTTTTGTATCCTAACTGAAAGCAATTTCTAAAGATGTGAAATTTTATTTATTAATCTGACATATTTTTTGTCACTTAACGCTATTTTTCGTAGATACGCATATTTGAATAGACGCTCCGTTTGTTTATTAAACCGTACATAAAATTACTTTATATACTGCTCTTCTAATAAATGCTGAGAGCGTCTACTCAAATATGAGCAGCCACTAAATAAAAATAGCGTTTAAGTAATGAAAAACCTGTACGATTACTAAATAAAGGTCCATCACTTCTAAAGAAATATATATATATATATATATATATATATATATATATATATATATAGCGGCTTGGATTGAGGAATCGCTTGGATTGAGCCGAGTTCAATTCAGTCGAATCCATTACATTCACTTACGTGCTAATACCCTTGGGAAAGGTGTAAATCCTCTTTTTCTCCCTCCAGCTATGGGTAAATTGCAGGACAGA